>SJYC01047570.1:0-18084 GCA_006408675.1 Madoqua kirkii | reverse complement strand
CTTTCTCCATCAGATTTCCTAGATGACCCCTACTCGACCTTTCATATCCACATGATCTCTAGGAAAGGATTCTGAGGTTCCCTTTAGTCCAGGTCTTTCTCCTATATTCAAAAGCCTGAAGGATCAAAAACTGTCCTAACATTCTAAAGAATCCCCTTTAAGGAAGCTTATCTTTCAAATGGAGAGGGAACCAAGCATCCCCCACTCCTGAACATCCTAAAGAATTCCCTTTTGAATACTCCTGTTTCTCAGGGCTGGGAAGAACCAAGCTTCCCCCAGTCCTGCAAATTCCCTTGACCTTTCAGATTCTTCTGATGGGACAAAGACCTCACTTCCCACCCGAGGAATAGTCCAAAATTTTTATGAGCTGAAATGCCCCTGATATCAGAATCAACTTGAGCATTATTTGGTCTGTATATTAGCTATAAAACTAAGACTACAGAGAGGAAAGATAACTTTTTGACTCAGGATGGCCCTGATATTCTTTAGATTCTAGAGAAAACTGGTTAAAATGAAATTTTCTTTCCCTTGGAAACTGTAAAACCGGTTCGTTTTGCATATCTATTTTAAAGCAGTTAGCTTGTTAACAACTAGCTTGGAGAAGGAAATGGTAACCCACTCCAGTATTCTTGCCTGGAGAATCCCAGAGGTGAGGGAGCCCAGTGGGCTACCATCTGTGTGGTCGCACAGAGTCAGACAGGACTGAAGCGACTTAGCAGCAGCAACAGCAGCAGTAGCTTGTTAAAAGGCCTGCCTAGGGAAAAGTTTGTAGCTAACCCTTTCCATGTCCTTGAATGTCACTGCCCACTTTGCCTGAGACTTGGCTCAGCCTTGGGCAAATCAGAACTTCAAGCCAAACAAAGAGAGAAAGAAACAAAAAAAGGGTCAAAGAGATATTTTAAATCTTAAGCATGAAACTATGAAATCTGTTTGGCTGTCTGGATTTATTTATTTATGTCTCAGTGTGCAATTCGGGAGACTTGGGTTCGATCCTTGGTTTGGGAATATCCCCTGGAGAAGGAAATGGCAACCCACTCCAGTATTCTTGTCTGGAGAATTCCATGGATGGAGGAGCCTACTGGGCTACAGTCCACGGGGTCGCAAAGAGTTGGACATAACTTCACTCACTTCACTCAAAGGAAGATAAATGCTTACAAATCAGGCAATTCTAACTTCAAGAGAAATTTACCTAAATGAATTTCAGATTCACGTGAACTGGGAAATATTAAATATCTAACATTAATGTTTGTTTGCTAATCTAATGTAAATATGTCTAAGAGTCATTAAGGACAGTATTTTCATTGTGCCTGGGTTTATTATTACTTACATATTGTTAAATTTTTATATCTGTTACAAGTTTCTCAACCAGGAAAGGAAGATAAGTGCTTACAAATCAGGCAATTCTACCTTCAAGAGAAATTTACCTAAATGAATTTCAGATTCACGTGAACTGGGAAATATTAAATATCTAACATTAATGTTTGTTTGCTAATCTAATGTAAATATGTCTAAGAGTCATTAAGGACAGTATTTTCATTGTGCCTGGGTTTATTATTACTTACATATTGTTAAATTTTTATATCTGTTACAAGTTTCTCAACCAGGAAAGTACCTCTAGGAAAGGGGGGGGGGGAAACCTTCAAAGAAATGTAAAAGAGATATGATCTTTCACAGAAACTCTTTTAAGAATAATTATGCTTTAGAAATGTCTTTCTAAAACATTCTCTAGATTTTGGTAACCTGACTTTCTAGGGCTGTGCCAAACTAAGTGATGGAAGTTTATTGAATAGCTAGGTCATTTCCAAATAAAATAAGATTCTGAAACATTCATTACTCAGGACTAACTTTCCTCTTACAGAGAAACTAGATATTTTGGACTATTCATGAATAATGTTTGATGCCATCCTGAGAATGGCATCTGGAATATTTTTTTCTAGAAATTATCACTGTTATGTATGTTCACCAATCCACAGAATGCTTAAGTTTTTGGATGCTTAAGGAAGGTAGCGTATTTTCAGTAAAGAAGGTATGAGGAAAGAAATTACATTTTATGAAGAGAAAATGTACATACATTTTATGAAGAGAAATAGGTCTGACTTACAGGTGGTTGTTTCAGCATGGGAGAACAAAGTAATGGGTACAGAAAGTGATAAGGTTTTATGGAAAGTGGACCCCAAGGGAAGAGTTTTGTGCATAAATACATGTTTTCTTGAGATGTTGAGCTGCCTTTGATAATGGATTTTAAGTTTCTTTACCTCTGAAGTGATCTGTTCTGTTTACCTTTGAAATCATTGTTACTTTGGCCAAGTAAATATATTGTTTCCCAGTGATCTATATGATTTTATCTGACTGAGTGTTATAACCCCTTTTGATATTTGTCCACAAAACTTCCTAAATGACTTGACTTCTAGCTGACTTTGGATTGTTTCAGAGGGCCCCTGAGACATCCCAGGGATGTCTACCTGGACTCATTGGACATGTTAACTTACATTGGAAGTACTGTTGAAGGGGTGATAAATCTTCAACAGTACTTCAACTGTTGCTAATATAGATATCCTAAAATTGTGTGGAAGTCATATAAATATGATGTGCCCTAATAAAATGTGGTCAACTATAATTCTACTTATACTGTTAGTTACAAGTCACAGCAGTAACCAGGCTACATTGTCAACTGCAGTTTAATCAGATTTAAACATGATTTCTGTGGTTTCACTCTGATGCCTTTGTAAGAATACTGCTATTTCAAGATTTACGGAAAAAATTTTTCTGAAGTTAACCAATAAGCAAGTTTTGTTTGCTATCTGATGAAAAAGGCAAAATGGCTGTCTGAGGAGGCTTTACAAATAGCTGTGAAAAGAAGAGAAGCCAAAAGCAAAGGAAAAAAGGAAAAATATACCCATTTGAATGCAGAGTTCCAAAGAATAGCATGGAGAGATAAGAAAAACCTTCCTCAGTGATCAGTGCAAAGAAATAGAGGGAAACATTAGAATGAGAAAGACTAAAGATCTTTTCAAGAAAATTAGAAGAGATACCAACAAGTCCATTCTAAAGGAGATCAGTCCTGGGTGTTCATTGAAAGGACTGATGCTAAAGCTGAAACTCCAGCACTTTGGCCACCTCATGCGAAGAGTTGACTTATTGGAAAAGACTCTGATGCTGGGAGGGATTGAGGGCAGGAGGAGAAGAGGACGACAGAGGATGAGATGGCTGGATGGCATCACTGACTTGATGGAGGCGAGTTTGAGTGAACTCGGGGAGTTGGTGATGACAGGGAGGCCTGGCGTACTGCGATTCATGGGGTCGGAAAGAGTCGGACACGACTGAGCAACTGAACTGAACTGAAGCTGGTATCAGACTGGAATTTAGTCTAATCACTATGTTAAAAGCACAAAGTTTTCTTAGAATGCAGCTTTCAATAAGAGATTATGAATTTCTTTGACTTTAAGTGATTTATATTCATTTTAAAACCTTCTGTTACTTTGGCAATGTAAATAAGCATTACTTAAGATTATGGTACATGTAGACAAAGCTCATTCTTCTTCTACAAAAATAACCCCTCATGGTTAGACTTTTGCCATCCTGATGTCCTTAAAACATGGCCATAGTCTGCTCCTAAATCAAGGAATTAAAAATGGGTGAACAGGACTATGGGAAATCCAAGATGGCTGCCTGGCTTTTCCCGGCTCCCTGACAAACCTCAGTTCTGTTTGATGGGTTAAAGCCTTCCCTGGCTACAGGGTTAATGCCCTCATAATGAAAAATTAAGACTTTTTAAGTTTTGAATATTAAGTTTTGTTCATTGTTAAATGAAGTTTCTAGTTAATTAAAGCCTAGTGTTTACTAAGCCTCACTTCTGAGATAGTTCCTTCTTATGTCATATTTCTAAAAGATTTAGTGGAGGCTACTCTTTAGTTGTGTTTTACAGGCTTCTCGTTGCCATGGCTTTTCTTGCTGCAGAGCATGGGCTCGAGGGTACGCAGTCTTCAGTCGTTGTGGTGCACTTTAAGCTTGTTTCGAAAGGTAATCTCAGGAAGCAATCTTCTGATAAAGAGTAGATATTCCATGATATACAACCAGGAGATTAACACCTGGCTATAGTCATTTAACAAATGAAGTCAGATGACCTGCAGTATACTGAGCTGTGCTTAATGCAAGTGCTTGACATATCATTTTTACTCACGACCTGACTAATAACTGCTAGCTGTAGCTATATTTTTTCTATGTCTCTTGTTTCAGAAGATTGTTTCTTAGGTTACTAAATGTGTGACCGAGCCTGTGATAAAATGTTGATATGCAGGTCCATATGCTATCAATGATTGTAATACTGTAACTCTAGATATGTGAAGAAGCAACAAGAGGGAATATTTTCCAGGACCTAGAAGATGTAAGACAGGTATGGTCCAGAGACTTTTGCTGCTCACAAGGCTGGCTCTAGAAGCAGCACATTGAGTGGCCTGTGAATGGAACTTTCCCTAAACCCGGGAATGAGCCTTCCCAGTGCCACAGGACACGAAGGACAAGAAATGCCCCCAAAGCATGGTCAAATGTGTGGCTGTGAAGGGACCCTGCTGACTGGACTCTGCCAGCTGTCTCTACAAAGATGACATCATGACCACTGCAGGCTTCTGACTTTCAGCACCCTCCGAAAGAAGTTCAGAGTAGAGATTAGCAAAAGAAGCTCTGTGCTCTGGGAAAAACCCAGAACTGGCCTTCTGAAGGTCAAATGTTTTCATGTAAAGATTTTATGAGCCCAAATTCTTGCTGCTTCTTGTACCTAGAGAAACACTAATATCACAAACCAATGTCTGGTCCTGGTTTTCCTGGCTAGCCCCTAATCTTTGGGCCATGTACCTTTAACTTCCTTGTAAAGTTTGCTTCTTCTAAAATACCACAAATTTCTAAGTGGTTGTGCAAGAATATTCCCTGACTAACACCTAAACAATGGTGAAACAAGTCACCTTATCATTCAGTGGACTCTCATCTCCCTCCATAAATGCACCCTGACAGAGTAGGCAAAGGGAGCCCAGAGCCCCATGGCACCCCTGCTCAGCCTGAAGAAGCCACAGCGGTCATTGACCCTTTTTCCTTGAAACTGGATTCCCAAATGTGTGAGAAGGGAAATGGGTAGTTAGACATGAGTGGGGTGTCAACAAGGGCCAAAGAATTGGCCCTAAAAATAAAGAGAGGGAGGTATGTGGTGACCCAAGGACAAAGCTGATAAAACCAAGGAGGGTCTTGGAATGCAGGAACGGAAAAAGAAGACCCATTAGCGTTTTTTCCCCCTCCCATGTTGTAACTGTTGATGGATTTCAGGTCCTCCTCAGCAGTATAAACGCTCTCCCCTCCTACCCCATAAGGAGAAAGTGTTCTTCTTACTCTTCCCCAACCCAGTATAGGTGCCTCATCCATTCAGCAAATGATCTGCAAGACCCCTATCCCACTCCTTGGACCCTGGCTATGAAAGTGGACTGAGGACCCCTGTTCAACATCCATTCTCCTTTGAGCTGGCCAACTGTTCTAACAACGTCCCCCATTCTAATAAACTTTATTTCTCTCTCATTTTGTCTCATGTCTAGAAATTCTTTTCCAACATGAGCCGAGACCACAAAAAAAGGTTACTATCCTATTAGACCTGTTCAAATCTGTAAAACAATTAGAGTTCCAACTTAAGTATGAATTCTTACCTTACTATTCAGTTTCATTGTGGTTCAAAATCGTCATTCATCAAGCAGAATTTTCAGCATTACTGAGTCAAATAACCTTGCTAAAAATGTGGCACTTTGGCCACACTTCAGAACTCTTGGCTCAGATTACACTTTAAAAAAAGAAAGTTTCCTGTTTCTTTGATAAACAATTTATCCTATGTCACATGAGTAGAACACTGAAGAATAAATATGCTAATGTTGCCCTGATTAGTTTATAATTGCTCTTTCAGATGAGAATAGTTTCCCTATGGCTTGTAGATCATAACTCATCCTTTTTTGTTCATATTAGAAATTGGGTAGAAAGGATTAGTGTGTAAAAAAGTACATTTTGTAACACAAGCCAAGCCACTAAATCACCACCAGGTCTCTGAACTTGCCGTTTTCATCTTGGGTCACATTAGGAAGTCTTTGCACAGCTACATGGCATCTGTACTTTGTATTTCAGGGACAGCTGACGTTCCAGGATGTGGCCATAGACTTCACTCAAGAGGAGTGGGAATGCCTGGACCTCGGTCAGCAGGAATTGTACAGGGACGTGATGTTACAGAACTACAGGAACCTGGCCTCCTTGGGTGAGGATAACTGCCTTCCAGAATCCCTTATCTACCCACTGGATTTTAGTTTCGTCATGTCAAGAATGTCTTCTGAAATTTTCTGCTTCCTACAGTAGTTTCAGATCTCTGCTTTCTGGGGGAAAATGAGTATTTGGGAGTTTAGAAAGAAAGGCTTCATAATGAATCATTATGCTGGTGACATTTTTCTTCCCTGATGTACTCTGCCTCCTTCCTTCTAGGTTAGTGGTAATTGTGTAAGTTCTGTGGTATTAAATAGTTGGATCCTCTCTTAATTTCATATTGACACTACTTACTTTTGCCTTAGTACTACTTGACCAGAATCTCAGGATCTGATTGTTAGGCATTTGTTAGTATTGTATAGCTGTTTTGAATAAAGTATTTCAGGAAATTATTTTCTAGAACAAAATGGCATTCTCATCTCACCTGAATACATATTGGATTTGATACTGATGAATCTCTAACAACACAACTATTCCTTTCTCTGATGAACAGGGCTTGTGTCTACACTGGACCTGGTTGCCTTTCTGGAGCAATTGAAGGATCCCAGGAATATAAGGAGAATGGAGACAACAGCCATTTACCCAGGTAGGTATGAATGGATGGAGATCATGACTGAGATGAGAGGTCCAAGAAGCAGCAAGGATTTGCTTCAATAGAAATAGTTTTCAAAAACCTGGGTTTGTATCTGCTACTGGCACAGAAATGTATCATCTGCCCCATGCTCTCTCTGAAATCATTCATGAATTTATCTCCAGTGATTACTTTTCTCCATCACAGTGTGAACTAAAAGTCTCCTCTTGGCTTGTGACAAACTGCATTCATTCATTGCTCTTTGGTTTCTTGGGGGCCCTAGGAAAATTCTGCCCATTTCTGAGCAACTGTATGACAGTCCTTTTAAAGTTTCCTTCTACCTCTAGACAGAAGTGTGTGAGTGGAGTGGTAGACAAACTGCCAAACTGCTAGGAATACTGGCGACGGGTTTTTGTTCTCTGATTTATAATTTTCTATCCACTGGGAATGACACATAGGACCTTCTAAATAAATTTCAAATTCAAGTAAATTTTCACTGCAGAAAGCAAAGCGTGGTGAAAATTAAACAATGCATATTTCAGGTTGACTTGAAAGTTTCTCTTTTCCTTATGTGATCTCATATTAAATATCTTTAGTGTATTTGCCCCAATCCTAACATGCTAAAATACTTTATTGTGTTCTATTACCTCATAGAATTTTTAAATAAATTGACATAAAATCCTAGCACATTGCCCACTGTATTATAATGGTTGATTCAAACTATGACAGTTTTTAAATTATATAAAGAAATGTTTATTAAAAGTTCTGATTGGAATATAGCTGTTTTCCAATTTTGTACTCCTATACAGCAAAGAGAGTTAATTATAAATATCAGTCAGTTCGGTTCAGTCGCTCACTCAAGTCTGAGTCTGTGATCCATGGTCTGCAGCAACCAGGCTTCCCTGTCCATCACTAACTCCCAGAGCCTGCTCAAACTCATGTCCATCGAGTCAGTGATGCCATGCAACCATCTCATCCTCTGTTGTCCCCTTCTTCTCTCATCTTCAGTCTTTCCCAGCATAAGGGTCTTTTTCAGTGCATCAGTTCTTTGCATCAGGTGACCAAAGTATCGGAGCTTCAGCTTCATCATGTCCTTCCAGTGAATATTGAGGACTGATTTCCTTTAGGATGGACTGATGTGGTCTTTCAGCCCAAGGGACTCTCAAGAGTCTTCTCCAACACCACAGCTCAAAAGCATCAGTTCTTCGGCACTCAGCTTTTTCATGGTCCAACTCTCACATCCATACATGACTACTGGAAAAACCATAGCTTTGACTATATGGACCTTTGTCAGCAAAGTAATGTTTCTGCTTTTTAATATGCTGCCTAGATTGGTCATAGCTTTTCTTCCCAGGAGCAAGCGTCTTTTACTTTCATGGCTGTAGTCACCATCTGCAGTGATTTTGGAACCCCCAAATTAAAGTCTCTCACTGTTTCCAGTTTCTTCTCCTGTTTGCCATGAAATGATCTGACCGGTCCCATGATCTTCGTTTTTTGAATGTTGAGTTTCAACTGGCATTTGCATCCTCTTCTATCAGTTTCATCAAGAGACTCCTCACTTTCTCTTCACTTTCTGCTATAAGGGTGGTGTCATCTGTGTATCTGAGATTATGGGTATTTCTCCCTGAAATCTTGATTCCAGTTAGTGCTTCATCCATCCTGGTATGTCTCATAAAGTACTGTGCATATAAGTTAAATAAGCAGGGTGACAATATGATGTACTCTTTCCCCAATTTGGAATCAGTCCATTGTCACATGTCCAGTTCTCACTGTTGCTTCTTGACATGCGTACAGATTTCTCAGCAGACAGGTAAGGTAATCTGGTGTTCCCATCTTTTTAAGAATTTTCCAGTTTCTTGTGATCTACACAATCAAAGGCTATGGTGTTGTCAATAAAGCAGATGTAGTTATTTTTCCAGAACTCTCTTGCTTTTTATATGACCCAAGGGATGTTGGCAACTTGATCTTTGGTTCCTCTGCCGTTCCTAAATCCAGCTTAAACATCTGGAAGCTCTCGGTTCACATACTGTTAAAGCCTTGCTTGGAGAATTTTGAGCTTTTGCTGTTGTTTGAAATATGGGAAACTGTGTAGTAGTTTGAGTGTTCTTTGGCATTGCCTTTCTTTGTGATTGGAAGGAAAACTGACTTTTTCCTGTCCTGAAAACACTGCTGAGTATTCCAAATTTGCTGGCTTATCGAGTGCAGAACTTTAGCATTATCTTTTAGAACTTGAAATAGCTCAGCTGGAGTTCAGTCAGCTTTGTTGGTCGTCATGCCTTCTAAGGCTGACTTGACTTTGGATGCCGGGATGTCTGTTACTAGGTGAGTGATCACACCATCATGATTGTCTTGGTCACTAAGATCATTTTTGTATAGTTCTTCTATGTATTCTTGCCAACTTCTCTTAATAACTTCTACTTCTTTTAGGTCCATCCCATTTCTGTCCTTTATTGTTCCCATCTTTGCGTGAAATATTCCTGGTATCTCTAATTTTCTTAAAGAGATCTCTACTCTTTACCATTCTATTGATTTCCTTTCCATTTAGGTCTCCACAGAGCAATGAATAGAATTCCCTCTTTCGATCATAGTTTTAAAGTCTCTCCTCTGATTTAATTTCTTAAAACTAGTACTATATTAAATTTATCTTATTTGTATTCAGCTTCCTCAGACACCGTCTTATTTGTCCTCAGTTTATGATTAGTTGTCTGTCACTATCATTTATGTTTTTTAGATTGAAAGATCTAATAGAACATTCTCAGAAACATGTGTGGCAAGAAGTGCATTAAAGTATTATTAGGCACCTAGGTTTTGTGAAAGTGTTTGGTGTCTGCACTTATAATGACTGAAAGCAAGAAGTAATCATTAGATTGCCTATCACCTCTTAAATCAGTGGTCCTTGGAGGCTTTTATCTTGTTTCTTCCCCTGTAACCTATTTCTTTGCCATCTCATTTTGTCCAGCATTTTGTTTGTGGTCTCTGTTTTGAAGGGTGCAGAAACCTAGTTAATCTTCCTGCTGGTATCTGCACCTTGGTGGGTGAGGTTGGTCCAGAGGATTGTGCCCTTATCCTCTCTTGATCTGTTCTCTGATTGCTGTTAACTGTGACCAGAGCCTGCCCTGGATATTCAGGGCTGTCTCCCCCTTGTTCTGTGGTTGTTACTGCCCTCTCTCTGGTGGTGCTTGCTCCCTGCGTGGTGGAATAGAGCCCCCAGATCTGAGTCTGCTGTGATTCTGATCTGTGGTGTGAGGCAGGTGGGATTGGAGCACACCCACTAGGAGAGAAGTCACTGAGTATTACTCATTGGGGGATGTTCACCTCAGGGTGTGCTCTGGTGTCCCCTCTCATGCGTAAGCTCTCATGTTATGTAGTGTTGGCACTGCTCTTGGCTCACCTTAACCATGGGAGTGATGGCACATGGCCCTGCTGTCTCTCAGATGTTGTTTTCACAAGGTCACCAGCATAGATTCAATGAAGTCAGGTCCTGGGATTGCATTGAGCGTGGAACTGGACCCGCTGTGGTGCTACGGGGCAGCTCAGGCTCTGTCCTGGCCCAGCCCCCTTGTGTAGGAGTCCACAAAGTCTACAGCTGCTAAAGCTCCACCTGCCATGACTGGGAGAGTCCTGGTAGTTGATTCAGATGCTCTGTAGGGGCTGAGGTTACAAAGCTGGTCATGGGTGTAAGACCGTGGCTTGTGTTGCTGCCAGGAGAGGTTTCAGCTTTTCTTCTTTATCCTTGGGTTTCATCTGTGCTTTCTGCTCCATCTGTGCGTGTGGCCGACTCATAGGTGTCTTCTCCTGAGGCTGCCCCAGAGCACAGGATTCTGCTGATTGTGGAGGATGTCGATGGGGGAGGCCGTGGCTGGGGGCTCAAAAGTCCTACGTGGGTGGAAGGGATGCAGTGGGTTTCTTGTTTGGGCTTCATTTGCCAATAGCACTCTGCTCTCTGGTGGTTCAGGCTTCCGCCACAAGCATCCTGGTTGCAGAGCTCCTCCCTCATGCCCATCCCTTCACGATGCTTCCTCATAGCCAACTGCAGTCCTCTGCCTCGGTCCGCTTTACAAGCCCCACATTTCAGCACCCAGCCCTTGTCTGCAGTGGTGGACATGCTTCTAAGGCTAGGTGAGCAGGGCTGGGATTAGTACCCTGTGTGCAGGTCTCACTCTGTCCTGCCGCCACACACTGTTTGCCATGTTCTTTCCCACAACGAATGAGACTCTCCTTCTGTCCAAACTGAGCTCCCCCAGTGAGAGTCTTCCCCGGATATGGAGACCTCTACTCGCTTTCATCTTCTCACAGGGTTACAGGCCCCAACCCACTTCCTCTCCTCTTCCTTTTCCTTCTTCTTTCTTTTGTCCTACATGACTCAGCAGGAATCTTTCTTGTCCTTTCAGATATCCAAGGGCCTCTGCTACTGTTCAGCTGGGCTCTGAGAAAATTGTTCCATTTCTCATTCCTTTGTGGAGAGAGAGGTGGTCTTCATATCTGCCACGCCTCTGGCATCTTGATCCTTTGGTCTCTTTTATTTTTAAACTAGCTAATGGTCATCAATTTTCTCTAAATCTTTAAAGATATTCACTGAGAATAGCAGGGAAAATTACTTGTTATTTGGTATCTTTCAGCTATGTCTCCACAAGACACCCGGGATTTGATGCTGAAGAATCCAGTGTTAGAAGATATATTCCCCAAAGCAAACCTAGGAATATATCAAATATTTCACTTCAGAAACTTAATGAAAGACTGGGAATATACAAGGGTATATGAAAGACAGAGAGGATGTTTATATGGACATAAAGAAATGGAAACAGTTACACATAATGCTAACATTACTGCAAAAAGAAATGAGCAGCATGAGTCAAATTGGGAAAAACACCAACTTCAGTCTTCAACATCTGATGAGAAGTGTATGTGTTTAAGAAAAGATTTCCATCCTTTTTTGAAACATACATATTCTCTAAAGGGAAACGTGGAAAATCTGGAAGGTAATCTAGTCTCTACTGCAAATACTCATTCAGACATTTCTGAACATAGGCTTCGACTAAACATACATTCAAGAATGTCTGAACACCTACAGTTTAACAGTGAGTGGGAAAAATCACAATCTAATCAATTTGAGAGATCGGTGAGCAGAGGGTCATTTTTCTTCCCCCGACAGATATTTTCTCTCCATTCCAAGATGTATAATGTTGATAATGGAGGAGACATAATCCAGCCATCATTGTTCAATACATATTGTGATATGGTTAATACACAACAACTTTCCATATATAATAAAATGAGTCAGACCTTAAGTAAGAGCTCCAGCTCCAATAATTACAAGAGTATTAATGGTGGACTGAAAAGGTATTCAGGCAATGAAAATGGGTATAGGGTTGAAGGAGACTCAAACCTTGTGAAACATAAGGGACCCAAGTCATCAAACAAGGATTCTAAAAGTGATAAATGTAGAAATACCTTTGATCAAATGTCAGGTTTTTCTCTAGATAAGAGTAATTGTACTGAAGAGAGGACTTGTACTGAATATGGAAAGGTTTCTATTCAGTCTTCAGAACTTACTAACAGCAGACTGTTCAGAATACACAGAAAGAAAACCAGTGTAAGGTATGTGGGAAAGTGTTTAGTAACTCGTGCCATCTAGGTAGACATAAGAAAATTCATACAGGAAGCAAACTTTTCAAATGTACAGAGTGTACCAAAGCATTTAACCATAGCTCACTTCTTACTAAACATCAGAGAATTCACACTGGAGAGAAACCTTATAAATGTACAGAATGTGGCAAAGGCTTTAATCACAACTCAAATCTTATTCAACATTGGCGAATTCATACGGGAGAAAAGCCTTACAAATGTACAGAATGTAGCAAAGCCTTTATCTGTTCCTCACATCTAATCTATCATCAGCAAATTCATACTGGAGAGAGGCCTTATAAATGTACAGAACGTAGCAAAGCCTTTATCTGTTACTCACAACTAACCTATCATCAGCGAATTCATACTGGAGAGAAGCCTTATAAATGTAAAGAATGTAACAAAGCCTTTATCCGTTCCTCACATCTTACTGGACATCAGCGAATTCATTCTGGGGAGAGACCTTATAAATGTAAAGAATGTAACAAAGCCTTTATTCATCGCTCAAATCTTACTCGACATCAGCGAATTCATACTGGAGAGAAGCCTTATAAATGTAAAGAATGTAACAAAGCCTTTATCCGTTGCTCACATCTTGCCGAACACCAGCAAATTCATACTGGAGAGAGACCTTATAAATGTAAAGAATGTGGCAAAGCCTTTATTACAAGTTCAGCCCTTACTCAACATCACCGAATTCATACTTGGGATCGATGTTATAAAGGTACAGAAAGTGACAAGGCCTTCATTAAGGGTTCTAGAGTTACTAAGCATCAGCGAACACATACTTGGGAGAGACCTTATAAATGTACAGAATGTGGCAAAACCTTTAATCGGAATTCAATTCTTACTGCACATTTGCGAGTTCATACTGGAGAGAAACCTTATAAATGTAAAGAATGTAACAAAGCCTTTCATCATCCCTCACTTCTGATTCAACATCAACTAATTCATTCTGGGGAGAGACCTTATAAATGTAAAGAATGTAACAAAGCCTTTATTCAGTGCTCACATCTTACTCAACATCAGCGAATTCATACTGGAGAGAAACCTTATAAATGTACAGAATGTGGCAAAGCCTTTAGTCATAGTAGTAATTTCACCAAACATCTGAGAACACACACTTAACCCTAGTAATGGAACAAGTGATGGAAGAGTTTTGCCGTAACCATGCATCAGAAAACACAAGAGTTTATGTAAAACAATGGAAATGATGTAATAAATAATATAGAAAGGTATTTAATCAAAAGTTAAATTGAAGTAAATATGCATACTAGAAGGCATTTCATCAATTTTGTTTTCAGAAGTTTCTCTGAAAGAGAATAACTGTAGGGAGCACTCCATAGTTAAAACAGATACAAAATGGATATTTTAGCATGAGTCATGAGATGAAGGTTGATAGTTAGAACATTACAATTCTTAGCAATGTATATATGCTTATTAATAATGATGTGATGTGAGGTTATTTGAAGTGAATGCAGTTCACCACTCAATCCACATTATGCTTTCTTTCTAGTGTATTTGCAAAGATAGGTTTTTGATGGTTTATTAAAGATTAGCCTTTTTATATTGTGTTGCAACCATTTCTATCTAATCTTCATTAGAAGATTGACGATACCATAATGTAAAATGGACAATGAACATTTAAATAGAGGTGTTTGTCGTTGACATGAAATATCTGGAGGTTGCCATTAAGTAACTGATCATTTCATCTTTCCATGTATTAAAGTAAGACAGATGTTGGTTGTAATGTTTCAATAGTAATATCCTCGATTTGTAAGAACACATGACAGTTCACTGCAATATTGATGTATCTTTATAATATCAACACGTCATGATTGTTACTTGACAGTGTTGAAACAAAGACAGTGATACCCTAGAAACGTAAGAAACCCTTCCTGGAAAAGGCATGGAATTGGTGTATATCATGCTTGCTAAGTGCTTCTTAGGCTTTGTATGGTAAGCTGTGAAAATCAGAAATCTCACATCATTATATCAAAAAATGAATATCTTTCTCTGTACTTTTGATCTGTATTTAATCATGGATCATACCATGGATTGTAAAAGGTTTTATTTCAACTACCTGTGAAATTTAATACATGGTTACTCATAAAAGTGAATGGCTTTTTTGTTTCAGTAGATTGTAATGAATGAAATGTTAACACACCACCAACAGCAACCTCGCCCACCTTATTTAAGGTTGTAGTGAAGAGACCGCAATTAACTGTTCGGTACCACTCAAAGATGGCATATGGGGAAATTAGTTTATTCACTGGATTTAAACTTCTCATAACTTCATGTACATTCCATCATTTCTATGTTGTATCTCCTCTCCCATTTTGTAACTACTTAGACACTGGGATGGTTCTAATAAGAAAGATTATACAGAGTATTGTTGACAGTTTCCCTAAACTGCTCCATGATGTTGCTTCCTCAGCACCTGAGGATCAGGCAGCCTGCAGGTCCTTGAGCTCAGACCAGCCAGTCTTGTGAGCACCAGCACTAGATGACCCCCTCCTTGAGACCAGCAGTCTTACTGGACCTCAGGGTCTATTCACTGACCCCTGTTCAGTCACACTGACAGAATCAATTTCTAGGCAAGTTGATAAGTCCAGGGGTCCCCAAGAAGAGAGGGGTCTGGAATTCTCAAGGAGAAAGAAAGGACAAACGTGCTTGTTTGTTTGTTTTCCTCTGTATTCCTTGGGAATATGTAACAAATTATCCTGCTTGACGACAGTCTTTGGAAAAAAAACTTTCTGGCTAATCTTGTTGTCCTAAAATGTAAATTATGGGAGTGGGTCTAGTGAGGTCTTTACAACCTCCAGACATTCTTTTGATTCACTGTAATAACTAATTAAAAGTATATAGCTCCTTTGCTAACACTAGCGAGGGGGCACTCTTTCTGCCCCCTTCTGAAGTCTATGTCAGAAGCTTTCTCTTATCTCCTTTATACTTTGAGTTCAGTTCAGTTACTCAGTCGTGTCTGACTGCGACCCCATGACACCAGGCCTCCCTGTCCATCACCAGCTCCCGGAGTTCACTCACCTCAAGTCCATTGAGTCAGTGATGCCATCCAGCCATTTCATCCTCTGTCTTCCCCTTCTCCTCCTGCCCTCAATCCCTCCCAGCAGCAGAGTCTTTGCCAGTGAGTCAACTCTTTGCATGAGGTGGCCAAAAGTACTGGACTTTCAGTTTTATCATCATTCCCTCCAAAGAAATCCCAGGGCTGATCAGAATGGACTAGTTGGATCTCCTTGCAGTCCAGGGGACTCTCAAGAGTTCTCCAGCACCACAGTTGAAAAGCATCAATTCTTCAGTGCTCAGCTTTCTTCACAGTTCAACTCTCACATCCATACATGACTACTGGAAAAACCATAGCCTTGACTAGATGGACCTTTGCTGACAAAGTAATGTCTCTGCTTTTCAATATGCTATCTAAGTTGGTCATACATAACTTCTTCTAAGGAGTAAGCGTCTTTTAATTTCATGGCTGCAGTCACCATCTGCAGTTATTTTGGATTCCCCCAAAATAAAGTCTGACACTGTTTCCCCATCTATTTCCCATGAAGTGATGAGACCAGATGCCATGATCTTCGTTTTCTGAATGTTGAGTTTTAAGCCAACTTTTTCACTCTCCTCTCACTTTCATCAAGAAGCTCTTTAGTTCCTCTTCACTTTCTGCCATAAGGGTGGTGTCATCTACATATCCGAGGTTATTGATATTTCTCCCAGCAAGCTTGATTCCAGCTTGTGCTTCTTCCAGCCCAGCGTTTCTCATGATGTGCTCTGCATATAAGTTGAATAAGCATGGTGCCAATATACAGCTTTGACGTACTCCTTTTCCTATTTGGAACCAGTCTGTTGTTCCATGTCCTTGGAATGAACTAATTATATAACTCGGCTCTCAGCTTTACAACAGGCATTAATGGAACTCCAGGAGGTGACTCCAGACCCAGCCTCTGAGTCAAGCAAACCTGTATTTGAACCAGGAACCAAAGTCCTGAAAAAAAACATTGAAATCTGGGGGTCCAATCCCTCAAGCCCCTCTAGGAAGGCCCTTACCAGATTAGTCTTTCTTTTCCCACAGCTGTTACAGTGCCAGGAATTGATTCGTGGCTGCATCACGCTCAAGTTAAGACATGGCACCTTGACCAGAACTAAGTGATGTCATTTTGTGTCTTTACTTTCTATGCTCTGACTTTTCAGATGGGCCTGATAATCTATATGAGCCTACTTCTGTTGACTCCAAAAGTCCTGAGTCTACCATTTGACACTGAAGACAACGCCTTCCTGTCCTGGGCTCATCCTACGCTGCACTCGACAATTGGTATAACTGCTGGGTCTGCAGAGCGCTCCCCTCCTCATCAAGTGGAAGACTTCCCATGGTGGGTTTCTCTACTTCAAGGAAAGGACTTTCTTCAACTCTGTGATGACATCTAACAATCCTAAGACAAACTGATATAGCTATGGACATAATGTGACATTCGATTTTGATTTTAACTTGATTTAATGACTATCTTGCCTTATATCTGTAACTGTATAATGGACTTTTTTAACCATCGGAAAGCTTTTAAGTTACAAACCGTTGTCCAAGTTCCTACAAGTGCCACAGGCTCCACAACTTTTATTTGTGGCCCCTGAATCAGAGACCCTCAATATGAAGGTTAGTAGAATATGCCCCTAAACAGCAGGAGTAGTTAGGAATTGAAAATGATGCCCCTTTCCCTTGGCAACATAATTCTCCTAAAAGAAAAGGGAGGAATGAGAGAGTCAATTTCTAGGCAGGTTGATAAGCCCAGCCCCAAGGAGAGAGGGATCTAGAATTCTCAAGGAGGAAGAAAGAACAAAAGTGTTTTTTTTTTTTTCCTCCCCTCTACATTCCTTAAGATTTTATAAAAATAATCTATCCTGCCTGAGGACAGTCTCTGGAAAAAAACCTCTGACTAATCCTGTTATCTTAAAATGTAAATTATGGGAGTGGGTCTAGTGAGGTCTTTACAACCTCCAGACATTCTTTTGATTCACTGTAATAACTAATTAAAAGTATGTAACTCCATTACTAATACTAGCGAGGGGGCACTCTTTATGCCCCCTTCTGATGTCTATCTCAGAAGCTTTCTCTATCTCTTTTATACATTCAGTTCAGTTCAGTTCAGTTACTCAATCATGTCCAACTCTTTGCGACCCCATGAATCGCAGCATGCCAGGTTTCCCTGTTCATCACCATCTCCCGGAGTTCACTCAGACTCAAGTCCATCGAGCCATCTCATCCTCTGTCATCCCCTTCTCCTGCCCCCAATCCCTCCCAGCATCAGAGTCTTTTCCAATGAGTCACCTCTTCGCATGAGGTGGCCAAAGTACTGGAGTTTCAGTGTTAGCATCATTCCTTCCAAAGAAATCTCAGGGCTGATCTCCTTCAGAATGGACTGGTTGGATCTCCTTGCAGTCCAAGGGACTCTCAAGAGTCTTCTCCAACACCACAATTCAAAAGCATCAATTCCTTGGCACTCAGCCTTCACAATCCAACTCTCACATCCATACCTGACCACAGGAAAAACTATAGCCTTGACTAGATGGACCTTAGTCAGCAAAGTAATGTCTCTGCTTTT
>SJYC01047569.1:0-10199 GCA_006408675.1 Madoqua kirkii | reverse complement strand
ATATCATATTGTTTTAAATACTGTAGCTTTATTATATGTTTTGAAATCAGGCAGTGTTAGCTCTATGATTTTGTTCTCCTTTTTCAAGGTTGTTTTGGCTATTCTAGAACTTTGGAATGTCCATATTAAACTTACATTGTGCCTTCCAATTTATATAATAAAAATAAACCCACTGGGACTTTAATTGTGGTTAAATTGGATTTATCAATTAATATTGGGAGACTCCACATCTGACAGAGATTTTTCTGACCTATGGACACAGTATTTATCTCCCTTCTCACTCGGCCTTCTGTTTTTCTTCTCATCAATGTAATTTAGTGACAGCAATGTAAATTTCCTGACACCAATAATTTTAGTGATAGATGATTACTGGCAATCCTTGTTTTCCCCAATCTTCCAAATTTCATGAAAACCAATAGCAGATTCTCCCTGACTTCTATTCATATCTCTCTCTCTCAAAAAAATTAAAAGTTGGAAGAAAAAAATATTCATTAATGCTTCTTGTTTGCAAATTTTTTGTTTTTCCTTTAACTTCAACTACAAAAGCAAAAATGCATAGAGCTATACATTTTTAGCAATAGATATGAACTGTCAAGGCATGAAATGTAAACATACTATTTAAAATGTGGTCCTCCTTTCCTAATGTGGCAAATTATTATTTTAGATGGAAAATTATGAACCTCATTCAATGTGTTTCCTAATATATCATCAGAGACAAACATTTCATGGCTAATGAAGACTTTCCACCAGTTGATCAGTCACTGTTTAGAATAAAGTTATGTCTCATATCAATAAATTATGGTTATAATGGCAACAGTTTCCTTCAAAATGGGTTGTTCTCATGATAAGCAGCTTGTTCTCTGTGGGTAATCACTTGCTACCTGCTGTTTCATCTCTGTTGTCAAGCAGCAATGGAGGTAAGAGGGGCCTTATTATTTTGGTATGCTTTATGAAAATCCTCTAAGTCTTCTCAGAAATTCATTTCTCATTTAATCACTGAACAAAGATAGCCTTAGAGGGAAAGGACTTCTTCCTTGTGGAGCCCAGAGATTGGCCAGGTCAGGATTTGGCTGTCTTATGTAAGTGCATATGATGACTGAACCTGTTTGGATTATTCCAAGGTTTGCTCCTTCACCACAGAAGTGACCTTTGTTGAAAAAAAATTTTCTTTGATGTTCTGCTCAAATTTCCCCCTCACTAACTTTCATTCTGTCATTTATAATCAGATCTCTTAAAGCAATTCTTCTTTCTTTATAGACAGTTTTCAATCTTTCACACTTCAAAAACTCCATATTCCTCTGAGTCATGACTGGGTATTTATCTATCTTCAGATTAGTAATTAAAAAGTTGATAATATTTTACAATTATCAGTAAGTTCCTTTCAAAAGCACTTTCTGGTAGCTCAGATTTTAGTTTGTGGAGCCAGTCTTTTGGCTTCCTTAGGAGATAAGAATCAACTGAAATAGAGAGCTTTGCTATTTGACCTGGATGCCTGCTGCAGTTTTGCAAATAAAAGAGCAATATTAAAAAGAAAAGATTAATATATTGCTAACATGCCTAGTTTAGACATTCCATCCAATTGAATTGTAGTTATCATCCAGGAGCAGAATTATGAAAACTATGCTAGAACTAAGAAAAACTAGAATAATACACCCTCATTTTAGATGACACTGTTGTGTTGTTTAGTCACTAAGTCATGCTCAACTCTTTGTGACCCCATGAACTGCAGCATGCCAGGCTTCCTTGTCCTTCACTATCTCTGGGAGTTTGCTCAAACTCATGTCCATTGAGTAGGTGATGCCATCCAGCCATTTCAGCCTCTGTTTCCCCCTTCCCCTCCTGCCCTTAATCTTTCCCAGCATCATAGATAATATTAGATGACCAATTTGATAACTTCTTGTCTTCTATCAACTACATAGACATCAGGAATAGAAGATTAACAGACGGGACATTCTCCGTATATGTTATTACAGAAATACCTTAGTCAAATAAGTTGATTGTCCCCACAGCTCACCTCCTCCAGTTTATTCCATCAGATTTGCAGGGGTTTGCCTATTGCACTGGGTGGGGATCTACCAACCTCTCTCCATCTATCCTGCTGCCACACTCTAGCCCAAGTGATCTCATGTCTCATATCTTTCCCCTGCACAACTAAAATAGCATCCTCACCAGTCTCCTTGTTTCTACTCTTGTTCCTATTCATAATCCAATCCAATCAGATTGTTTTTTATTGAAAACCATACATCATATCACTTTCCTATTTGAAATGTTATTAAGCTGCTGCATTAGACCTCTGTCAGTTGAGGCTACATCACTGAAAATCCTCTCTACATTTATGTATTAATAACTATCCATGTTAGGAGTCCTACCTTTCAAAGGTAGAACTGGAAAAAAAAATTGAATTCCTAGATTCTCTTGCAACCAGGCATTTAATAACAAATTCTGTCCATCAAAACATATCTGTTGAGACATGGTTTGGAGCCCAAACAATGTGAGAAAGAGCTCCACCCAGAGATTGGGCTGCTGACAAACACAGCTGGGAGAGTACCTGGTTCTCTGAGAGAGAATGTGGCAGGGTTCTGGCATTGTTGGTGCCAGTGGGAAAAGGAATTTTCACTAGAGCAGTCTCCAGTAAGGCTGGGCGTGGATCCTGGTGGCATGGCTCTAGAGCCTGGCTTCTTAGCCTTCCTAAATTTCTACAAGCAGTACCACCTTTCAGTTCAGTCCCTCAGTCGTGTCCAACTCTTTGCGACTCCATGGACTGCAGCATGCCAGGCTTCCCTGTCCATCAACAACTCCCAGAGCTTGCTCAACCTCATGTCCATTGAGTCGGTGATACCATCTAACGATCTTGTCCTCTGTCATCCCCTTCTCCTGCCTTCAATCTTTCCCAGCATCTAAAGTGCCACCCATAGGCCTAGGCAAATGAGACCTTTGTCTCAAGGTCTGAGTCTCAGGGACCCCCATGTTTTGCAAGACACTTTTCACTATCACCATAAAAAAATTAACATGTAACATCTTAACATTTCAAAACATATGTTCATTTCTTTTTCATGAGTGAACTGTAAAATAAATATACAATATCATGACATAATGAATATCATGAGAAAAAAATAGTCAGTATAATATAAAGTATAGCAGCCAAAAATGCACACCTAAATCCTTTTGTAAAAAAAAAATTTGATAGAAAAATCAAACTTTAGAAAAGTGAACTTAACAAAAATAATGCTTGTAAGAAGATCCTCTAAAACCTGTTTAACTTGTTATGTACACAAAACTGATCATAAATCAAATCTTCACTGTTAAATGAAAAAAATTATTTTGATGAAAATTTCAATAGCATGAACATTAGAACAGAAAGAACTGAAAATGTTTTGGCTGAGTCTATAGAAATGGATCAATGAATTAAATTTTCCAGAAGAAATAGGTTCCTTGAAACCCTTTCTCAACAAAATTTACTCAGCACTGACACAATTCTGATTTGAGTGTGCTTACTCAAAATGGTGGGCTCTTAATGTCCTTAGGAGCAAAATTGGTGAGTCAGCATAACAGAGTCAGACTTCTTATATCAATACCAAGAATGGAAATGGAGATGAGATAACTGATGTTCATAGGAGCAAGACTCTGAACCTCAAGGCCCTGAAGCAACTCAGCCTCATAGAATGAGCTGTTACATGAGAAGAAAGTCAGGTTCTGACCACTTGGGATAACTTTCATTTTCTTGCAATAAAGACAGACTGGCTGTGGAAGCACCTGAATAATTCCACCTGCCATCGTTGTACCTGGAACTATTCATATTTCCCATCCACATACTGGACACCTACCTCGTTCATTATTGTCTCTCCAACACCAACACTGTGCCTGACACATAGTAGGTGCTGGACGAACACCGACTGAATGAATTCATTGCAAATCTTGAGCTCAAAAGTGTTCCAAAGGTACCGCTCAACGTACCTCTGAAAAGTGTACGAGAATAAAAGATCCGAATTCAGTTCCTGGTTCTACTGCTTGCTAGGTCTATGACCCCAGACTAATCATTCAACCTCAGTGTCTCAGTTTCTGTAACTATAAAATGAGAGTAAAAGATGTAATAATTCCATAGGTTTAATTGAGAGGAGAAAATAGGAAAATCTGTGTGAAGGGATGACACTTTTAACTAAGAGCTCATCAAATATTACCTATTAACACTATTATCAATACCATCATCATCTTTGTATAAAACAGACAGTAGAAGTCAACTCATCAGCCTTTTTAAACACTCTCTATTTATGAGACAGAGATAATAACATCTAAGGGAATAACTCTTATTTGGACTAACAAATTATTTATAAGTGGAAAGTAATAATATCCTGAGAATATTAAGGGGTCAATATAGATTCTTCCCAATTCCTTTACATTTTTGAAATTTGTCTTTACATGACTGAATGGTGATCACTGGTTTTTAATAGTAACAAATGCTATTATAATGATGATCACAATTCTGAAGTGCCTGTGAAACCAGTGTAACAGTATAGTTAATAATCTTTAATGTGCCCTAATTATTTAAAACTGTCATCATTTTCATGTGACCAGTGAACAGAGTACTCTCCTTAGGACTGGAAGTTCTTGGTTCAGGTTCTAGCCTCTCTACTTACTAGTAATAATCTTGGGTAAACCGTGAAACTAACTTCTTTGAATATTTTGGCTAATCTATAAAGTAAGGGAAGCAATATCTACCTAAAGAAACTCCTTAGAACTTTATGAAGCTCAAAGTGAGGTGTATGTAGTGAGTGAGAACTGGGAGGACTCAGATATTATTCCATAAAAGAAGAAAATGAAGTCCAATGAGACATGACTTACTAAATGCCACACTGCTAACATTTTGAGAGGCTAGATCTTGTGAAAAATACTTCATAAAGAAAATATATACAAATTAAGCCGCTATTTTGAGTAACTCCTAACCAAACTAAGTACTGAAAAAATTAAAACATAATTTGTCTTGCTTTTTTGAAAAAAAAAATCAGTTTTTAGTTTGAAAAAGAAAGTGTATTATTCTTGATTTACAACTATGTGGACCAGTGACATATAGGGTGTTCTCAGTGATATTAGACTATAAATATCATGCTTTAAGATCGTGTGCCTAGAGAATAAAACTAGTAACCATAATGATGAAGATAATGCAGTAAGAAGGTTGGCAACAGTGTCAAGGACTAAGCTGGGCACTTAAATAAACAGCATCTTGTTTGATTCTGCCAACAAGATTCTCAGGTATGTCGTTTTACATATGAGAACATGAAGGTTCAGAAAGGTTCAGCAACTTGTCAAAGGTGATACCACTAGAAAACGACATGGCCACCAGCTTGAAGTCCTATTAGGTCCAGAGGCACAGCAATTCCTTTTCTTTATACTTTTATGTATGGTTTGTTGTGAAACACACATGCAGTCCTGATTACTTGAAGCCTGCCTTTTCTTAGCTATTCCTCCTATAAGCACATCTTCCCATCAAATATAAGCCAAGCAAGACTATGAGCTCAGCTGCTACGTCTTTCTTCTACTTTTCTCATCTCTTCTTGCAGTTTCACACACAACTATAACTTACTGAACATCAGTTTGCAGCAGAGGGGTGTGTTGGGACCATCTGCCCAGAGCTGTGTGGTTGTCTGCAGAAACACCAGCTACCCTACCTCCTTGACCTTCCCTGCCTGTGCACAAGGACAGCCAAAGCAAAGGCAATTGCTCAAAAGAGCAAAATAGAATGAAGAGCATTTGACCTTCTTCAAGCCCTGCCCTGCCCTGCAGCTTGGTACCTACATATTTGTAAAAGGACATAGAATTCTACTTTGGGGGCTTCCCAGATCTAAGTGTTTGGAAGGCAACCCGTTCCACTGGGTAAGGGCTACACGTGCATCATGGATCTGTCACTATGAAGCCTGGGAGATGTGTAAGTTCCCTCAGACACAGGCTGGTCTGGTGACCTCCTTAACATTCTGATCACTGGAGAATTACCATGCACAGCTTTCGTCTGAAAACCCAAAGTGGGCTTGGTGGACTTTCTCCATATCTGCTTTGTTCCAGAGTCAGTGGAGCAGCAAGAAAGGTCCTCATTCCCTAGCTCTTGTTTTCTCTCTTTATTTTACAGGTGTTCTATTTTGGCACAGAAATATTAACCAGCCCTTTCAATATTCTGAGGCTTAAAAAAGTAGAAAGAAGATCACCAAGTGTCTCCATTTCAGTGGCCAAATAGCTGGAATAGGGGAGACGGAAACTGCCATCATGGGAAAGGTGCTCAAGTGCAATATTTGGGTGTTTCACTGGCAGAGGTAAAAGTAAAGTCCAAATGAGAGTGCTTTGTTTCCTGCTTTTTCACATAGGGACTACTCTTCCAAGTAAAGAAAATGTTGACCAAAGAAAATAAAAGGAAAGACTGTCTCCTTCTTTACCAACACAAAATGTGTAGCATTGTTCTAATTGAAGTAATATGCTTCCGAGGGTGGAGCAGTGTGTAATAAAGCAACCTATGTTTGTGACTTGGCTTCACCTTTGGGCCTTCTCACATAACCTAGGTGGACAGTTTCAACACAGCAAAGAATACTATGGCCTCATTGTTATGGTCCCCACCCCCCTTTTCCTACTGTCTGATTTTAACCCACACAATGATACTGTGTCTTTCAGGCCACAGTATAATTATTGTTTGGTATACATCAAAAGTCGATAAAGAGAAGAAAATGATGGCTTGGAAAAGCAAGCCTTAATAGTGACTGAATATAGATAGATTTTTATGATATAATGCAGAAAATGAAAAAGTAGCGGGGAGGAGGGAAATGGTCAGTCCTGAGATTTTATATTAAACAGAGCTCACGGTGAGGGAATTAGAAGACCAAAGGCATAAGGAAAATGCTTGGCCAGTTGCCCTATGTAGTAGGACGAGGATATAAGTTCACAGGACCAGCTATTACTGTTTGCCTCCCAAGTTCTCAGATCCCAATGACAATTACAGAAACTACATAGACATTTCCTTCAAGATATCAAAACCTACAACAGCTTTCTCAGCTCTATGCAATTAATATTTGCTTAACAATGATGTCCATCACTGTCCTCAGGATAGGATGTTCTTTCCATAGCAACTCTGGTGTGAACAGTGATGGAAGTGGTGCCAGATGTCACATTAGGTCCTTGGAAGAAAATCCCTCTTTCAGAGAAATTTCTATTAAAGATGCTTAAAAAGTCACAAATTCTTCCACTTTTCTTTTTTGGATACACACAAGGAATATTTATAAGTTTTTACTCTTTGCCTGCTACTGTTACTAAGCAGGAATACAAATATGAAAGCAGTAGATTCTCTTCTGCACTTCTCAATTGCTTACAGCCTCTCCTAAATGCTGTCTACAGTACAGTTCAGTGGAAATTATTTTGTTCCTCCTTTTGGGTCCCCTTTATGAGGAACCTGGGGAAAATTGCTCTTTTCTTGGTATGGGAACCAAGGATAGCTGTACTTCTGAACAATTGGTTTGCAAACATATTATGGACACTTTAAAGCATGTGATTGACCAGCTTCCTCTTTCTTCTGATGCTTAGGGGCAAATGTTGGCTCACCAAATGCCAGAAAAAAAATTGATTACGTTTGAATTTTCTGAATCTTGTATTAGGATTATTTATTGCCCTTTAGTTTCCTTCTTTTACCTCCTTCCTTTTCTCCTTTCTCTGTCTTTTAAAATGTGCCTTGTTGTGTTATTCTGTGTGTCTATATAAACAGACTTTAATTTCTAGGACATACTGGGGTCTGAAAAAATAGACAGTTCTTTCCCCAAACTCTATTTCAATAGTATCTCATCACAAAGGAATTATTTACCCTTAAGGGGTAAAAGCGGAAATAATCAAGTGACAAGGAGAATATACAGAACACACTTCCATGAAGACATGGAACACCAGATGTCAGGAAACCATGAAGTAGCCACATCATCACATCTTACCTAGTAGAGCCAGGGTCCATTTGGGGGAACATTCTGATGTTTCACAGATTTTAAAATTGATTAAGTAAACTTTAAGCCCTAAATTTTTCAATGTGCTCATCTACTCAATATAGCTTGTTTTATCCATTGACTATTCCTACCTAGCCTCTATGGCCAGGAAAATCATCAGTACAGAAGGTGCAGCTAAGTCTTAGAAGCATATAAAGAATCAGATTTTGTACCTGCAGATTAAATTGAATTTGGGGAGCTTTTTCCATCTTTTATTTAAATTGATTTTTCTTAGTGGATTACAGAAGCCCAGATAAACAACACTATAAAAATAATTTTTAAAAGACTTCATAATAAAGAAAATTAGTACAAAAAATAGGAATTATAAAATTTTTTAAATGTTTATTCATTCACCAAATATTTATTGAACACCATGAAATTAAAAGACGCTTACTCCTTGGAAGAAAAGTTATGACCAAGCTAGATAGCATATTCAAAAGCAGAGACATTACTTTGCCAACTAAGGTCCGTTTGGTCAAGGCTATGGTTTTTCCTGTGGTCACATATGGATGTGAGAGTTGGACTGTGAAGAAGGCTGAGCACAGAAGAATTGATGCTTTTGAACTATGATGTTGGAGAAGACTCTTGAGAGTCCCTTGGACTGCAAGGAGATCCAACCAGTCCATTCTGAAGGAGATGAGCCCTGGGATTTCTTTGGAAGGAATGATGCTAAAGCTGAAACTCCAGTACTTTGGTCACCTCATGTGGAGTTGATTCATTGGAAAAGACTCTGATGCTGGGAGAGATTGGGGGCAGGAGGAGAAGGGGACAACAGAAGATGAGATGGCATCACTGACTTGATGGACGTGAGTCTGAGTGAACTCCAGGAGTTGGTGATCAACAGGGAGGCTTGGCATGCTGCGATTCATGGGGTCGCAAAGAGTCAGACAAGACTGAGCGACTGAACTGAACTGAACTGATGAGCTACCTTTATTAGAAAAGATCCTATTGCTGGGAAAGATTGAAGGTCAAAGGAAAAGGGGGAGGTAGAGAATAAGTTGGTTGGATAACACCACCAACCCAATGGACATGGATTCAAGGAAACACTAGGAGATACTGAAAGACAGGGAAGCCTGGTGTGCTGTGATCTGTGGGGTTGCAGTTGGACGTGACTGAGTGACGAAACAAGAGCATATAAGCTATACCTTGAGAATAGAGTAGAAAATAGTGTTTTCTTTCTACTTTCATAGAATCTAACTCTTTGGTGGGGAAGATAAGCATTAAACCAGGCTTCAAACTGTAAATGTATAATTTCCCAATATGAACTAAATATTGTAAAAAGAAAATGCTCATTCCAGATATTCCCAGTATCCATTAATTTGCAACAAACTGCCTCAAACTTAATCATATAAAACAACAACCATTCTATCATGCTCAGGAGTCTATGCATCAGGAATCTGAGCAGAGCACATTATGGACAGCTAGTTCCTGCCCCACAATGACTCAGACCTCAGCTAAGTTTGCTTGAACAGGTGGAAAATACTGTGACAATGAGAATGGGGCCATACTTTTGTGGCCTTGGACCTCCTTTACAGCATATTAAACAAAGGATTAAATGTTCAAGATTTTTTTTTAACCCCTGTATTTGTCACCTGCCTGAGATGATACATTATAGGCAGTCTTTCCATGAGACTCACATGAGTTTGCTCACAGCATGCAGTTATCAGGTAATCAAATGTGTTAGATGGAAACTGGCATCCTTGAGAATGAGAATTCTAACTTGAAAACTGCCAATTTTTCAAGGCCTAGGCCCACGTATTGCCACAGTGTTACTTTCATCATATTCTACTGATCAATCAATCACAGTGACCACTGAGATTCAAAAGAAAGAGTCATAGACTACCTCTTATTAGGTAGAGTGTCAAGAATAACTCTGGATCAAAAAGCTAGAAATAATGGAATAAAAGTTGCTAAGTGCTGAGAGAAAAAAACTTGTAAAATTGTAATTCTATACCCAAATAAACTACAATATTTCTAGCAAATACTGAGTATACTGATAGAACTACCAAAGAATATTCATCAGGAAGAAGGAATTGAACACAAAATTATGGTTTCAGATGAAAAATAATTAAGAGAAATAAAATATGAGTAATAAGTAAGCATTGATTGTATCAATATTTATTAAAATTCATTAGAATGCTATATAAATAAGATGAAACTAAAATATAAGACATACTGTGCAAGATAAATAGGCATGAAAAG
>SJYC01047567.1:0-19668 GCA_006408675.1 Madoqua kirkii | reverse complement strand
ATGAAATCACATCTATGTATAAACTTATAAAAATAAGGATGAAGAGATTAAGTACAAAATCAAGATCATTAATAACCTCTGGGAAAGGGAGAATGAGATGGAAAAAAGATGACTATTAAGGGGGTTTCAACTATATTTTAAATGTTTATCTAAAATAAAGATATGAAACAAATATGAAAAAATGTTAAGCATTGGTAAAGCTGTTTGGTGAGCACATAGGTGTTTATTATACTGTAAAATTTTCCATTTGCTTCAATTATTTCATAGTATAAAAAATAATTGTTTCAAATAATATAATAAAGTTGGGTTAACTGAAGGGAAACAGTCATATGCAAGGTACATTTAAGTGGGAAAAAAAAAGATGCAAGCACTGTAGCTTTTAGGAAAATGAGGAATTTTGCCTAAACACAGTTTTTTTTTTCCTACAGTGGGCTCATAAACATACATTTATTTGTCTGGAAACTAACTAGATAATTTTAAAATGTCACTAATAAGTGTTCTGTTTTGGATCATTTCAAATTAGTGAATTATTGCAATAAAAATGAGAAGTAATTTTTTTTAATGTGAACTAGAATCTTATATTGCTGCTGCTAAGTCACTTCAGTCCACCCCACCAGATTCCTCCATCCATGGGATTTTCCAGGAAAGAGTACTGGAATGGGATGCCACTGTTAGGTTGAGATAATTTTTAAGGATAAATGATTGGGAAGATTTTTCTCTTTCTTGTCAATGGTTGGTCTTCTTTCATTCAGCAAACATGTTTTGAGAACTTACTTTAGGCCAGGACCAAAACAAACAGGTTCTTTACTTTCTTGGGGGTTTTCTAGTAAGAAGTGTGTCTATGCACCAGTTAGTGATGAGAGCTATGAAAAAATTAAGTGACACTAGGTACATGGTGATACGGATTATATAGGTGGGCGGTCAGAACAGACCTCCCCCATAGTAGGTGAGATCAGATGATGAGAAGCAATATGCAAAAAATCTGGCCAGAAAAGCCTCTGGACACATACCCCTCCATCTCCAGAACAGAGATATGTATTACATTCATAAATTCCCCAGTGTCCTTATGTCACTGAATTATATCTTTTAAGACTATGTTTTATAAAAAAATAAGGACTTTTATTTTGATTAGAATTTCTGCCTACTTGAAGAGGAATCCAGAACCACACAGCAGCCTTGAGGTGCTGAGATAGGGGCATTAAGGGCTAGGATCTAAGCGCCAATCACAAATTTCATGAGATTCCATTTTTGAGCCTTTTAGAGTAGATTCAGTTTAGTTAAGTCGCTCAGTCGTGTCCGACTCTTTGCGACCTCATGAATCGCAGCATGCCAGGACTCCCTGTCCATCACCAACTACTGGAGTTCACTCAGACTCACATCCATCGAGTCAGTGATGCCATCCAGCCATCTCATCCTCAGTCATCCCCTTCTCCTCTTGCCCCCAATCCCTCCCAGCATCAAAGTCTTTTCCAATGGGTCAACTCTTTGCATGAGGTGCCCAAAGTACTGGAGTTTCAGCTTTAGCATCATTCCTTCCAAAGAAATCCCAGGGCTGATCTCCTTCAGAATGGACTGGTTGGATCTTCTTGCAGTCCCAGGGACTCTCAAGTGTCTTCTCCAACACCACAGTTCAAAAGCATCAATTCTTCGGCGCTCAGCTTTCTTCACAGTCCAACTCTCACATCCATACATGACTACTGGAAAAACCATAGCCTTGACTAGACGGATCTTAGTTGGCAAAGTAATGTCTCTGCTTTTGAATATACTATCTAGGTTAGTCATAACTTTTCTTAAAGGAGTAAGCGTCTTTTAACTGACAAACAACTAATCTCAAAAATATACAAGAAACTTATGCAGCTCAACTCCAGAAAAATAAACGACCCAATCAAAAAATGGGCCAAAGAACTAAACAGACATTTCTCCAAAGAAGGCATACGGATGACTAACAAACACATGAAAAGATGCTCAACATCACTCATTATCAGAGAAATGAAAATCAAGACCACAATGAGGTACCATTTCACACCAGTCAGAATGGCTGTGATCCAAAAATCTACAAGCAATAAATGGTGGAGACGGTGTGGAGAAAAGGGAACTCTCTTACACTGTTGGTGGGAATGCAAACTAGTACAGCCACTATGGAGAACAGTGTGGAGATTCCTTAAAAAAATGCAAATAGAACTGCTTTATGACCTAGCAATCCCACTGCTGGGCATACACATCAAGGAAATCAGAGTTGAAAGAGACACATGTACTCCAATGTTCATTGCAGCATTGTGTATAATAGCCAGGACCTGGAAACAACCTAGATGTCCATCAGCAGATGAATGGAGAAGAAAGCGGTGGTACATATACACAATGGAGTATTACTCAGCCATTAAAAAGAATACATCTGAATCAGTTCTAATGAGATAGATGAAACTGGAGCCAATTATACAGAGTGAAGTAAGCCAGAAAGAAAAACACCAAAACAGTATCAGTTCAGTTCACTTTAGTCACTCAGTCGTGTCTGACTCTTTGCAACCCCATGAATCGCAGTACGCCAGACCTCCCTGTTCATCACCATCTCTCAGAGTTCACTCAGACTCACGTCCATCGAGTCCGTGATGCCATCCAGCCATCTCATCCTCTGTCGTCCCCTTCTCCTCCTTTCCCTAATCCCTCCCAGTATCAGAGTCTTTTCCAATGAGTCAACTCCACATGAGGTGACCAAAGTACTGGAGTTTCAGCTTTAGCATCATTCCTTCCAAAGAAATCCCAGGGTTGATCTCCTTCAGAATGAACTGGTTGTATCTCCTTGCAGTCCAAGGGACTCTCAAGAGTCTTCTCCAATACCACAGTTCAAAAGCATCAATTTCTTGGTGCTCAGCCTTCTTCACAGTCCAACTCTCACATCCATACATGACTACTGGAAAAACCACAGCCTTGACTAGACAGACATTCATCGGCAAAGTAATGTCTCTGCTTTTGAATATGCTGTCTAGGTTGGTCATAACTTTTCTTCCAAGGAGTAAGCGTCTTTTAATTTCATGGCTGCAGTCACCATCTGCAGTGTTTTTGGAACCTCAAAAATAAAGTCTGACACTGTTTCCACTGTTTCCCCATCTATTTTGCATGAAGTGATGGGACCGGATGCCATGATCTTCTTTTTCTGAATGTTGAGCTTTAAGCCAGCTTTTTCACTCTCCTCTTTCACTTTCATCAAGAGGCTTTTTAGTTCCTCTTCCCTTTCTGCCATAAGGGTGGTGTCATCTGCATATCTGAGGTTATTGATATTTCTCCTGGCAATCTTAATTCCAGCTTGTGTTTCTTCCAGTCTAGCATTTCTCCTGATGTACTCTGCATTGAAGTTAAATAAGCAGGGTGACAATACACAGCCTTGACATACTCCTTTTCCTATTTGGAACCAGTCTGTTGTGCCATGTCCAATTCTACCTGTTGCTTCCTGACCTGCATACAGATTTCTCAAGAGGCAGGTTAGGTGGTCTGGTATTCCCATCTCTTTCAGAATTTTCCGCAGTTTATTGTGATCCACACAGTCAAAGGCTTTGGCATAGTCAATAAGTTGAAATAGATGTTTTTCTGGAACTCCCTTGCTTTTTCCATGATCCAGCAGATTTTGGCAATTTGATCTCTGGTTCCTCTACCTTTTCTAAAACCAGCTTGAACATCAGGGAGTTCACAGTTCACGTATTGTGGAAGCCTGGCTTGGAGAATTTTGAGCATTACTTTGCTAGCATGTGAGATGAGAGCAATTGTGTGGTAGTGTGAGCATTCTTCGGCATTGCCTTTCTTAGGGATTGGAATGAACACTGACGTTTTCCAGTCCTGTGGCCACTGCTGAGTTTTCCAAATGTGCTGGCATATTGAGTATAGCACTTTCACAGCATCATCTGTCAGGATTTGAAACAGCTCCACTGGAATTCCATCATCTCCACTAGCTTTGTTCATAGTGATGCTTTCTAAGGCCCACTTGACTTCACATTCCAAGATATCTGGTTCTAGATTAGTGATTACATCATCATGATTATCTGGGTCGTGAATTCTTTTTTGTACAGTTCTTCTGTGTACTCTTGCCACCTCTCAATATCTTCTGCTTCTGTTAGGTCTAGACCATTTCTGTCTTTTATTGAGCCCATCTTTGCATGAAATGTTCCCTTGGTATCTCTAATTTTCTTGAAGAGATCTCTAGTCCTTCCCAGTCTGTTGTTTTCCTCTATTTCTTTGCATTGATCACTGAAGAAGGCTTTCTTATCTCTTCTTGCTCTTCTTTGGAACTCTGCATTCAGATGCCTATATCTTTCCTTTTCTCCTTTACTTTACGCCTCTCTTCTTTTCACAGATATTTGTAAGGCCTCCCCAGATAGCCATTTTGCTTTTTTGCTTTTCTTTTCCATGAGGATGGTCTTGATCCCTGTCTCCTGTACAATGTCACGAACCTCATTTCATAGTTCATCAGGTACTCTATCTATCAGATCTAGGCCCTTAAATCTATTTCTCACTTCCACTGGATAGTCATAAGGGATTTGATTTAGGTCATACCTGAATGGTCTAGTGATTTTCCCTACTTTCTTCAATTTGAATCTGAATTTGGTAATACGGAGCTCATGATCTGAGCCACAGTCAGCTCTCGGTCTTGTTTTTGTTGACTGTATAGAGCTTCTCCATCTTTGGCTGCAAAAAATCTAATCAGTCTGATTTCGGTGTTGACTACCTGGTGATGTCAAATAGACTAATCATCATCCCTTTCTCTAACCCTTACAGACACATTCCCTGACTCTTTTTTCTGATTTATTCTTATTTTCCTGAGGATTTATGGCTCAGATACTATGGGTTATTTTGGGTCATCTCCACTAGAATATAAGCTCCCCAAGGGCAAGACTGCTAGTATAGTTCAACAACTATTTATTATTTGAGTGACTTAAATACTTGAACTCCAAGGGTCTAATTGTGTGCCCTGAATTGTGTTCTATTTGTAAGTTACATAGTTATCTCTCTCTAATCATATTATAAGCAATTCTAGAGCAGAAACTATGCTTCGTGGCAAGTTTGTGTTCTTCCATTATGCCTAAATCAGTACTGGGTACACTCCGGTTCACAAAAAATAGTAATTGTTCAAATGATTGCTTTAGAAGGCTCTTCTGCTTAAGACAGGGCAATGGTGAAAATAACATATTAACCTGAGGGTTTATAGTCCTTACAAATCTGTAATAGCTATTAAAACACCCTCATGAGTTAAAAAAAAAAACACATTTAATATTTGCAATCAGTGCACAGAAAAAAACTCTCAAGGAAACTTATTTAGGATTTTGATCTTTAAAAAAGTTAGTCCATTCATAATCCAAATAATACTGTTACTTAGTTCAGTTCAGTCACTCAGTCATGTCCAACTCTTTTTGACTCCATGGACTGCAGCACGCCAGGCTTCTCTGTCCATCACCAGCACCCGGAACTTACTCAAACTCATGTCCATCGAGTCGGTGATATCATCCAACTATCTCATTCTCTGTCATCCCCTTCTCCTCAAGAACGGTGTTCCTACTCTCTGGATGGCTGAGCCCTGACCGAACTCATTGGAGGGACAGACCAGCTCACCAGGAATGGCCACAGGGTTAGGTAAAGCCCTGGGGCCAGTCCCCAGTCAGGAAGTCTTAACCCAGTGGGTAGAAGAGGAGACTGATCACTGCCTTGGAGCTCCCAGGAAGGAAGCATCAGATAGGGAGACCTGGGGAGTCAGGAAAGGGGGGTATTTGAATAACCCCCGAGTGATTGTGTATATCCTTATTACTTATGTATTTTATACATAGTAGTTTTTAAAATAATTTCAGCTCAGTTCAGTAGCTCAGTCGTGTCTGACTCTTCACGACTCCATGAGTCGTAGCATGCCAGGCCTCCCTGTCCATCACCATCTCCTGGAGTTCACTCAGACTCATGTTCATCGAGTCAGTGATGCCATCCAGCCATCTCATCCTCGGTCATCCCCTTCTCCTCCTGCCCCCAATCCTTCCCAGCATCAGAGTCTTTTCCAATGAGTCAACTCTTCACATGAGGTGGCCAAAGTATTGGAGTTTCAGCTTTAGCATCATTGCTTTCAAAGAAATCCCAGGGTTGATCTCCTTTAGAATGGACTGGTTGGATCTCCTTGCAGTCCAAGGGACTTTCAAGTGTCTTCTCCAACACCACAGTTCAAAAGCATCAATTCTTCAGCTCTCAGCCTTCTTCACAGTCCAACTCTCACATCCATACATGACCACAGGAAAAACCATAGCCTTGACTAGACGGACCTTAGTCGGCAAAGTAATGTCTCTGCTTTTGAATATACTATCTAGGTTGGTCATAACTTTTCTTCCAAGGACTAAGCGTCTTTTAATTTCATGGCTGCAGTCACCATCTGCGGTGATTTGGGAGTCCCCAAAATTAAAGTCTGACACTGTTTCCATTGTTTCCCAATCTATTTCCCATGAAGTGATGGGACCAGATGCCATGATCTTCGTTTTCTGAATGTTGAGCTTTAAGCCAGCTTTTCCGCTTTCGTCTTTTACTTCCATCAAGAGGCTTTTTAGTTCATCTTCACTTTCTGCCATAAGGGTGGTATCATCTGTATATCTGAGGTTATTGATATTTCTCCCAGCAATCTTGATTCCAGCTTGTGTTTCTTCCAGTCCAGCGCTTCTCATGATGTACTCTGCATATATGTTAAATAAACAGGGTGACAATATACAGCCTTGACGTACTCCTTTTCCTATTTGGAACCAGTCTGTTGTTCCATGTCCAGTTCTCACTGTCGCTTCCTGACCTGCATACAGATTTCTCAAGAGGCAGGTTAGGTGGTCTGGTATTCCCATTTATTTGAGAATTTTCCACAGTTTATTGTGATCCACACAGTCAACATTTATATTTATTTTAATTGGAGGATAATTACTTTACAATATTGTAGTGGTTTCCTCTTTCAGTTTCATCGAGAGGGTCTTTAGTTCTTCTTCGCTTTCTGCCATAAGGGTGGTGTCATCTGCATATCTGAGTTTATGTATAGTTCTCCTGGCAATTCTGACTCCAGCTTGTGCTTCATCCAGCCCAGCATTTTTCATGATGTACTGGGCATATAAGTTAAGTTACCAGGGTGAAAAATACAGCCTTGAGTATTCCTTTCCCAATTTGGAACCAGTCTGTTGTCCCATATCCAGTTCTAACTGTTGCTTCTCGACCTGCATACAGATATCTCAGAAGGCAGGTCAGATGGTCTGGTATTCCCATCTCCTGAAGAATTTTCCAGTTTGTTGTGATCCACACAGTCAAAGGCTTTGACATAGTCAGTAAACGGGTCTGGGTCTGGGAGGATCTTTCTATTGGGAAGTTCTAATCCTGTTATCCTCAAATGTAAATTGTGTGAGTGGTTCTGGTAAAATTTTTACAAACTTGAGACATTATTTTGATTTATTGTAATTACTGGTTAAAAAAGTATATAGCGCAATCTCCACCTCTTTCTGATGTCTACATCAGAAACTTCTCTGTTCCTTTCTCACTTTAATAAAACTCAAATGCTCTTGAGTGATCAACCCTGGTGCCTGGTCCCTGGTCCCAAAGTTAAATCTTCTTGTTTGGAGATCATGAAGCTGACACCCTTCACTGTAACCTATCACTGCATTCTAGGTTAGTGGTAGTTGTATAAGCTCTGGAGTATTAAATAGTCACACCTCTTCTTAATTTCACAGTTACACACTTACTTTGCCTTCATAGTACTTGACCAATATCTCAGGATCTGATGTTATGTATTTGTTAGTGTTACATAGGTGATTTGAATAAAGGATTTGGGAAAATTATTTTCCAGGCTATATTAACATTGTCCCTTGCATTCTCGCCTCAGCTGAACACATATTGGATTGGACACTGATGAGTCTCTGACAACACAAATATCCCTTTCTCTGATGAACAAGTCTTGTGGGCTCTAAGCTGGACCTAATCACCTTTCTGGAGCAATTGAATGATCCCAGGAGTATAAGGACAATGGAGACAACGGCCATATTCCCAGGTATGTATGAATGGATGGAGATCATGACTCAGATGAGAGGTCCAAGGAGTAGTGAGGAAGTCATCCTTCATCAGGTGGTTTTGGAAGATCATCTTCAGTGGAAATGATTTTGGAAAACCTGGGTTTGTGTCCACTGCTGTCATAGAAATGTATCACCTGCCCTATTCTGTCTCTTAAATCATTCATAAATTCATCTCCAGTGATTACTTTCCTTCATCACAGTGTGAACTAAAACGTCTCCTCTTGGCTTGTGAGAAACTGCGTTTGTTGGTTGCTCTTCCATTTCTTGGGGGTCCTAGGAAAACTGTGCCCATTTTGAGTAACTGTATGATGGTCCTTTTAAAGTTTCTTTGCACCTCTAGCCAAAAATGTGTGAGTGAAGTGGTAGACAAGCTGCTAAATTTCTAGGAATACTGGGGACAGGTTTGTGTTTTCTGATTTATAACTTCCTATCCATGGGAGATAGTAGGACCTTCTAAATAAATTTCAAACTCAAAAACTTTTTTCACTACAGAAAGCAAAACCTCCTGAAAATGAAACAATGCACATCTCAGGTTGACTACAAAGTTTCTCTTTTCCTTATATGATCTCATATTAAATATCTTAAGTGTATTTGCCCCAATTCTAAAATCCAAAAATATGTACTATATTCAGTTATCTCATAGAATTTTAAAATGAACTGGCATAAATGCTTAGCACATTCTCCACCATATAATTAATACTTGATTCAAGTTATTAAAATGTCTAGATTATATGAAGAAATTAGTTTAAAAAGTTCTAATTGTAATATAGCTGCTTTACAGTTTTGTACTACTGTATAGCAAAGAGAATCAATTATACCTATCAATCAATTCAGTTCCATCGCTTAGTCATGTCCAACTCTTTCGGACCCCATGGACTACAGCATGCCAGGCTTCCGTGTCCATCAGGAACTCCCAGACCCTGCTCAAACTCATGTTCATTGAGTCAGTGATGCCACCCAACCATCTCATCCTCTGTCGTCCCCTTCTCCTCCTGCCTTCACTCTTACCCAGCATCAGGATGTTTTCCAGTGCATCAGTTCTTCACATCAGATGGTCAAAGCTTCAGCTTTATCATCAGTTCATCCAACGAATATTCAGGATTGATTTCCTTTAGAATGGAGTGGTGTGATCTCCTTGCAGTTTAAGAGACTTTCAAGAGTCTTCCAACACCACAGCTCAAAAGCATCAATTCTTTGATGCTCAGCCTTCTTTATGGTTCAGTTCTCACATCCATACATGACTACTGGAAAAACCATATCTTTGAGTACACAGACACTTGTCTGCAAGGGAATGTCTCTATCTTTTGTTATGCTGTCTACATTGCTCGAGCTTTCCTTCCAAGGAGCAAGCATTTTCTACTTTCATGGTTGAAGTCAACATCTGCAGTGATTTTGAAGCCCAAGAAAATAGTCTGTCATTGTTTTGATTGCTTTCCCATCTATTTGCCATGAAGTGATTGGACTGGATGCCATGATCTAGTGTTCTAAATGCTGAGTTTGAAGCCAGCTTTTTCACTCCTCTCTTTCCGTTTCATCAAGAGAGTCTTCAGTTCCTCTTTGCTTTCTGCAATTAGGCTCGTGTCTCCTGTATATCTGAGGTTACTGCTATTTCTCCCTGCAGTCTTGATTCCAGTTTGTGCTTCTTCAAGCCCGACATTTCACAGGATGCAATGTGAAAGTGAAAGTCACTCAGTTTTGACCAACTCTTTGTGACCCTATGGACAATACAATCCATGGAGTTCTTCTGGCCAGAATACTGGCCTGGGTAGCCATTCCCTTCTCTAGGGGATCTTCCCAACCCAGGGACCGAGCGAACAGCTACTGCATGATGTACTCTGCATGTAAGTTAAATAAGCAGGTTGAAAATAGGCAGTCTGGACATATTCCTTTCCCAGTTTGGAACTAGTCCGTTGTTCCATCTCCAGTACTGTCTCTTCTTGACTCTCCTACATATTTCTCAAGAGGCAGGTACGGTGGTCTGGTATTCCCATCTTGTTAAGAATTTTCCACACTTTGTTTTGATCCACACCGTCAAAGGCTGTGGCGTAGTCAATAAAGCATAAGTAGATGTTTTTCTGAAACTCTCTTGCTTTTTCTATGATTGAACGTTTGTTGGCAATTTAATCTCTGGTTCCTCTGCCTTTTCCAAATCCAGCTTGAACATCTGGACGTTCTCGGTTCACATACTGTTGATACCATGCTTATGTGTCTCACTGTCTTATGTGTCCTCAGTTTCTGATTAGTTTTCTGTCACTATCACTTATGATTTTTAGATTGAAACATCTAATAGAACATTCTCAGACATGTTTGAAAAGAAATGGAATAAAGAACTGTCAGGAGCCTAGGATTTGTGAAAATGTCTCTTGTCTCCACTTAAGATGACTAAAAGCAAGAAGTACTCCTTAGATTGCCTAGATCTCTTCATTTAGTGGTTCTTGTAGGGTTTGATGCTGCTTTGCTCTCTATAACCTATTTCTTTGTCATCTCATTTTGTCCAGTTTTCTGTCTGTGATCTTTTTGACGGCTACAGGAACATAGTTGGTCTTCCTTCTGGTGCCTGCAAGTTGGTGGGTGAGGTTTGTGCCCTTATCCCCTTGATCTGGGCTTTGACTGCATTACTATGACCAGATCCTGTCCTGGATATGGAGGGGAACTTCCGCATTGCTCTGTGGTTTTCCCTGCCCTCTCTGTGCTGATGCCTGCTCCCTGGTTGGAGAAATAGAGCCCCAGATCTGTTTCTTAGCTGTGTTTCTGATCTGTGGTGAGAGGCTGGTGGGATTGAGGCCCACCCACTGGGATTGAGGCCCACCCACTGGGGGATTGAGGCCCACCCACTGGGAGAGAAGCCACTGAATATTTCTCCTCACAAAATATTCTCCACGGGGTGCCCTCTGTGTGTCACCTTTCATGCTCCAGCAAGCTCTTGTGTGGTCCTATCATTGGCACTGCTCTTGGCCCCATCCTAAGCATGGGTCACCCTGTTTATTTAACTCATATGCAGAGCACATCATGAGAAATGCTGGACTGCATGAAGCACAAGCTGGAATCAAGATTGCTGGTAGAAACACCAATAATCTCAGAAATGCAGATGATATAACCCTTAGGGCAGAAAGCAGAGAAGAGTTAAAGAGCCTTTTGGGGAAACTGAAAGAGGAGAGTGGGAAAAGTTCACTTAAAACTCAACATTCAGAAAACTAAGATCATGGCATCTGGTCTAACACTTCATGGGAAATAGATGGGAAACAATGGAAACAGTGACAGACTTTATTTTTTCAGGTTCCAAAATCACTGCAGATGGTGACTACAGCCATGTAATTTAAAGACATTTATTCCTTGGAAAAAAAGTTATGACCAACCTAGACAGCATATTAAAAAGCACAGATATTATTTTTCCAACAAATATCCATGCAGTCAAGGGTATGGTTTTTCCAGTAGTCATGTATGGATGGGAGAGTTGGGCAATAAAGAAAGCTGAGCACTGAAGAACTGATGCTTTTTAACTGTGGTGATGAAAACTCTGAGTGCTATGGAGAGCAAAGAGATCCAACCAGTCCATCTTAAAGGAATCAGTCCTGAATATTCATTGAAAGGACCCTCTTGCTGAAGGTGAAACTCCAATACTTTGGCTACCTGATGTGAATAAGTGACATTAGAATAGACTCTGATACTGGGAAAGGTTGAAGACAGGAGCAGAAGGGGACAATAGAGGATGAGACGGTTGGGTGGCATCACTGACTCAGTGGGGTCCCAAAGAGTTGGACACGAGTGAGCGAGTAAATTGAACTGAATCACTCAGATGAAGCTTTGGGAGGAAATTGTAACCAGAGACCTGCTTACAACTGAGCAGTTCACTTTTCTCTTAGGAAGTGAATCCAGTAAGAAACAGGGAGACTGGAACCCACATTGTTGTTTATAACATAACCACAGAAATGACATGCCATTTCTCCTGCCAGAAGCAATTTCTATTAATTGTTGTTGCTGCTGCTGCTGAAGTGATTATGTTCTACTTTTCATCACTGAGGAGACATCCATCTTCACACACTCACACAAAGGGCTTAAAGTCCTACATTGCCCAACCCCTGGGTCCCTGACCCACGAAGAGGTAAAGGAGGCTCTATGCTGTATGGAGTTTGGTCAGGGTCTCGCCTAAGGTTTGAAGGGGAGGGTCAGCCTAGAACATGTGGTTTTCACAGGAAGGGCCGCGAGTTCACAAGAAAAGAATAAAACTAAAAACACCTCGTTTGAGTCTGTGCTCCAGAATCCCTGCTGTGTCGGTGGCTGTAGAGGATTGGGTTTTGTACCTGTTGAGATCCTCCCTCTGTGTGGGGCTGTGTTACAGGGACCTCGGTGTGTTTTCTAAGTATTGGACAGCCTAGTTTCAACAGTCAGGGGTCACTTCCTAAGACTGATCTTACCTTAAAGGAAGCCCGGGAAGAGGAAAGCAAGGAGTCAGAATGACTTGTTCCACGGTAAGAGATATAGTCCTTTTGTTTGTTTGTTCTGTCTCTCTTTCCTGAAATGCTCTTTTTTTTGGACTTGATAAACTCCTTAACTTCTGAACGGGTTTGTCTGAACTTACCCATAGTCATTATCCCAAGGGACCCGTTGCTCTCCTGGCACATCGGTGTGACAGAAAACAGTATTGCCAGCCAAAGAAGCTCACTCAAGCTTTTAAGTCCCGAGTTTTTATTGGCGTTTAGCTACATAAGCATGGTTGATAACATCTCCAGCATTCTTCCCTCCTTAGAGGTTGGGCTAATTAGCCCACGTGGCTCAAATCCCCACACCTCTAGTGACTTCGTTGGTCTTTGTGAAATGACCAGCCTCCCAACTGGAGCCATTCCCTGATTAAACCAGGGGCCCACATAAGTCACTTGTTAGCGTAAATTTTCAGGTCCCACGGACAGTAGTAAAGCCACTGCAGTCACTAAGGAAATTCCGAGAATGAAAACACTTAAATTCCAAGAGTAGAAGCAAACTTCCAGAACCTGTGGACCAAAGCCTGCTAAATTCTATTTTTCTTTTTCAGTTTTAATATTTATTTAGTTTTGGCTCTGCTGGGATTTTGCTGATGCACTTGGGCATCTCTGTTGTGATTAGGAGGAGCTACTCTCTTGTGGAGCTCTACCTCTAAGGCACGGGTTCAGTTGTTGTGTTAATAACCGGCAGGCTCTGGAGCAGCTGGGCTTCAGTAGTTGTGGCACACGAGCTGAGATGCTCCAATGCTTGTGGGATCTTCCCTGACCAGGGATGGAACCCGTGTCCCCTGCATTGACAGGCAGATTTCTCACCACTGAACCATCAGGCAAGTCCCTAAATTCTTTATTGCACAACGTTGAAATCTAAATCTTTCCTTTATGCCCTGTGATATTTTTCTCCCCGTCTGATTTTTGATGTTGCTTTGGAATACCTCACCTGTTGCCTGATTACAAAATATGTTGCGTTTCATCCTACTCTTTTATAGTTCAAAATAATATCCAAGTCTCTCTTTAGGTGAGCTTCTTTGGCTACGTTGTAGCTACTATGCTTTATTTAGTTTAAAATTTCAACTAGTCTGTACAGTGATAGCTTCACCTGTAATTTGGCAGGTTCCCTCCATTTAGGCTTTTGGGGTTTTTTATATCCAAAATTATGTTAGCTCTCCTAGATACAGCTGAGACTTACATTTGATATATCCGTGTTTGTTTTGAGTTTGAACTGTTCTGAATTTGTAGTCAGTGAAGTCTTTATATCACTACATCTTCCAAGTAAAAGTTGTGATTTTCAGACTTTATGTGCTTCAGTAAAGTTTTACAGTTTCTTCATATGGGTCTGGAAATGTGCTGTTATTAGGTGTGATGGTATATTTACTAACACAATATAGACTGTTTCTCATATTGTGTTTTCAATTACTGTTACTAAAGAGGAAAAATTGTTTTCAGTGTATCCAGTTGGCTCCGCAGTAAAGAATCTGCCTGCCAATGCAAGAGACCTGGGTTTGATCCCTGGGTGGGGAAGGTCCCCTGGAGATGTAAATGGCACCCACTTCAGTGTTCTTACCTGGGAAATCCCATGGATTGAGGAACCTGGAGGGCTACAGCCCATGGGGGCCACGAAGAGTTGGACATGATTGATGTGACTCAGAACATATTCATGCACAATTAGAAATAGTTGTTTTACCATATATGCTAAAATACACATGAGTTTTTTAAAAAGGTAGATTAAAAACGTTTCTTCCAAAGCATGTTTTTTATTCACAGAAGATTGGTTTTGCTTTATGTGTGTTTATGTGCATGTGTATATGCAAGCAACACCTAGGGTGTATATTAAAGACATCATTTCATGAATATTTTATTTATTCTAACCTTTGAAAATTATACTTACATATTCCATAGCCTTAGACTATTTCATTTATGAAATGAATATATAGTTCCATTTTAATATATATGCATGAAAAGGTTCATATAATTTGATCGATTATTTTGCTTGCTTTTTGTATTCTTCACCATTAGAGAGACTTCTGTGAACTTTCATTAGAGTTGTCCCGTGTATTTGTCTATGTTTTATTAGTTAGAGTCTAGAGTACATAAAGTGAAGTAAATTTAAGCTATTTAAGGAATGTTTGGTAAATATTTGCAAAAAGGTAGGTCAACAACTTTATTGATTTAAGTTATTTCTGTTGCACATCCAAGACTGTAAAAACTCTCAGAAAGATATATAGTATGTCCTAAATAGTTAAAATGATTGTTCCTGCTGAGCATGCTATCCTATTAGATCTGTAAAGTTTGTAAAACATTTGATGTTCAATAGTAAGTATGAATGTTTACCTTAGTATTGTACTTCCTTAATGTTCAAAATGATCATTCATGAAGCAGAATTTAAGATTACTAGTTAAAAAGAATCTTGTTTAAAATAGTAAGAAAAAAAATAAGGTTGTTAAAATAAATGGCACATTTGTCCCCCTCAAGAACTCTTGGTTCACAGTATGCTTTTTAAAAATATTACCTGTTTCCTTGATAGGCAATTCATCCTGTGTTATACAAATACAACACTCAAAAATAAATATGCCATTATGATCTGATTATTTTATCACTTCTCTTCCAGATCAGAATAGTTTCTGAAATGATTTGTGGGCCATAGTTCATTTCTTCTTGGGTTAGAAATATGGTAGAAATATTACTGTATAAAAGTCATAGTACAGTATAACCCCAGACTCTCTCCTGTATCAAAACCAGTTCTGTGTGAATTAGCTATTGTCGTCTTTGGGCACATTAAGAAGTCTCACAGTCACATGACATATGTACTTTGTGTTTCAGGGACAGCTGAATACTAGATTGGAAAGTGATGAATCTCTGGCAAAACATATATTCCTTTCTCTGATGAACAGGTCTTGTGGTCTTTAAGTGGGACCTTGTGACTTTTCTGGAGCAAATGAAGGAGCCCAGGTGTATAAGGAGAATGAAGACAGTGGCCGTATACCCAGGTATGTGTGAATGGATGGAGCTGATGACTCAGGTGAGAGGTCTGAGTATCAGTGAGGAAGTCATTCTTTGTCATGCGGTTTGGGAAGATCTGCTTCACTGGAAATCATTTTGGGGAAGTCTGGATTTATTTCTGTTGCTGTCAGAGACATCTGTCACCTGCCCCATTTTGTCTGTTAAACCATCATGAATTTCTCTCTGTTGATTACCTTTCTCATTCACAGTGAGAACTAAAATATCCTTCTTGGATTGTGACAACTTACATGAATTGGTTGCTGCTTCATTTCTCTGGGACTTTAATAAAACTGTGCACATTTCTGAGTAACTGTGATGATCCTTTTAAAGTTTGTTTCTACCTCTAGACAGAAGTGTCTGGTTATAGACAAACTGCGAAGGTTCTAGGAGTACTGGGGACAGATTTTGTTTTTCTGATTTGTAATTCCTAAAACACTGGAAGCTACAGATATGACTTGACAAATTTTAGACTCAAGTCACTTCTTTGCTGTATAAAGCAAAACCTCCCTAAAATGGGCTTCCCTGGTGGCTCAGAGGTAAAGAACCTGCTTGCACTGCAGGAGACTTGGCTTTAATCCCTGCACCAGGAAGATCCCCTGGAGAAGGGAACGGCAACCCACTCCAGTATTCTTCCATGGAAAATTCCATGGAGAGAAGAGCCTGGAAGTCTGCAGTCCATGAGGTCACAAACCGTTGGATGTGACTGAGGGACTAACACTTTCACTTTCTTTCCCTAAAATGTGAAAATGCAAATCTCAGGGTTATTTCCAAGTTTCACTTTTCTTTATATGAACTCATGTCAAATATCTTATGTGCATTTGCCCTAATTCTTCAATGCTAAAATACTTTAATATATTCAGTTAATTCAAAGAGTTTTTAAATAAATTCTCATGAGATCCTAGAAGATTCTCCACCATATTTTTAATTGTTGTTTCTCACTCTTAAGATTTTTAGATTATATGGAGACATCTTTGGTAAAAGTTCTTATTGGAATATAACTATTTTACAATGTTGTCCTGCTGTACATCAAAGAGAATCAGTCATATGTATATATATGCACTCTCTTTTAGAGTTCCTTGAAGTTAGAACTCCACACAGCATTGGTAAACTTCCCTAGGTTCTCACCATATTTTCAAAGTCCCATTTCTTAAGTACTGCAGCATTATTAAGGTTATCTTGTTTGTTATCAGCTTCCCCTGACTTTATACTATATGTCCTCACTTTCTGATTCGTTGTACGTCAATATCATTTATGATTTTTACATTCAAATATCCAGTAGAATATGCTCAAATAAGAACAGAGGTGGGAAGAAGTGGATTAAAGAAACATTAAGCACCTACTATTTGTCAAAATGTTTGTTGCCAGCACGAGCTGGAATCAAGATTGCCAGGAGAAATATCAATAAGCTTAGATATGCAGATGACACCACCATTATGGCAGAAAGTGAAGAGGAACTAAAGAGCCTGTTAATGAAGGTGAAAGATGACAGTGAAAAAGCTGGCTTAAAACTCACCATTCAAAAAAGTAAGATTGTGACCTCTGATCCCATCTTTTTATGGCAAATAGATGGCAAAACAATGGAATCACTGAGAGAGTTCCCTTTTCCTGGGCTCCAGAATCACTGCAAGTCGTGACTGCAGTCATGAAATTAAAAGATACTAGCTCCTTGGAAGAAAAACTTTGACAAAGCTAGACAGTGTATTAAAAAGCAGAGACATTGCTGACAAAGGTCAATATAGTTAAGCTATGTATTTTTCAGTAGTCATGTATGGATGTAAGAGTTAAACCATAAAGAAAGCTCACCACCAAAGAACTGATGCTTGTAAATTGTGTTGTTGGAGAAGATTCTTGAGAGTCCCTTGGACAGCAAGGAGATGCAACCAGTCAATGCAAAAGGACATCAGTCCTGAATATTCATTGGAAGGACTGATGCTGAAGCTAAGCTCCAATAGTTTGGCCACCTGATGCAAAGAAGTGACTTATTGAAAAAATCCCTAATGCTGGGAGAGACTGAAGGCAGGAGGAGAAGGGGATGACAGAGAATGAGATGGTTGGATGGCATCACTGACTCAATGAACATGAGTTTGAGCAAGGTCCAGGAGTTGGTGATGGACAGGGAAGCCTGGCGTGCTGCAGTCCATGGGGTCACAAAGGGTTGGACATGACTGAGCGACTAAACTGAATTGAAGGGGAACGTTAATCATTACACTGACTAATAGCTCCTCTTCGTTTATTGGTTCCTGTAGGCTTTTATCTTGTTCGCTCCTCCACAGCATATTTCTTCATGTGATCATTTTGTGCAATTTTCTGTCTTTGTGTTCTGTGTTATGAAAGCTGCAGAATCCTAGTTTTTCCTTCTGGTGTCTGTCCCCTGCAGTGTGAGGGTGGTGCACAGGCTTGTGTCCTTATCCCCTTGATAGAGGGTGTGATTGCTGTTATTGTGACCCGAGCCTGCCCTGGACATTGAGGGGAGTTTCCACTGCGCTCTGCTTGTCACACCCTGTCAGGGGTGGAGTCTGCTCCCTGGTTGGTGGAATCGAGCCCCCAGATCTGTTTATTCACTTTGTTTCTGATCTGTGGTGGAGGCAGGTGGGACTGGAGCACACCCACTGGGAGGGAAGCCACTGGGTATTGCTCCTCTGGGGATGTCCACCTCCGGGTGTGCTCTGTGTCTCACCTTTTGCACATTGTGCGAGTCTCCGGGTGTGACCCTGTGTTGACATTGCTCCTGGCCCCACCCTCACCATGGGTATCCCAGCACATGGCCCTGGGGTCTCTCAGCTGTTGTTTTCACCAGGTCACCAGCATAGACCCACTGAAATCAGGGCCCAGGATTGCACTCATCCTGGTGCTGGACCCACTGTGGTGCTGTGGGGGCAGCTCAGGCTCTGGCCTGGCCCCGTCCCCTCATGTACGAGCCCACAAAGCCTAGAGCTGATAAAGCTACACCTGCTTGACACGGTGGTTGGGGGCGGGGTCCTGCTTTTCCATTCAGATGCTCTTCGGGGGCTGAGGATACAAAGCCGGTTGTGGGTGGAAAAGCATTGTTTGTGCAGCTGTGAGGAGAGATTTCAGCTTTTCTTCCTTAACCTTGGGGCTAGCTGTGCTTTCAGCTCCGTCCGCGCATGTGGCCCACCCACAGGTGTCTGCTCCAGAGGCTTCCCCAGAGCACAGGGGTCTGCTGATGGTGGAGGAGGTGTGTGGGGGGAGGCCGTGGCTGGGGCTCAGTAGAGCCCACCTGAGTGGGAGCCCTCCCTCGACACTGGCGATGCAGGGGCAGCACAGGGGGACAGGGGCTGCGGTGGGGTTCTTCTTTGGTCTTCAGTCAGCAATGGCGCTATGCTGTATGGTGGTTCAAGCTTTTGCCACAACATCTCCATTTATAGAGCTCCTCCCTCCCTGCCTTTCCTGCAGGACGTCTCCTCACAGAGGACCCACAGCAGTCCTCTGCCTGGGTCTGCTCTCCAGACCCCACATTCCAGCACCCACCCTTGTCTGCAGTGGTGGGCGCCCTCTCAGGCGGGGTGGGCAGGGCAGGGGTCAGTACCCTGGGAACATGTCTCACTCTGTCCTGCCGCCACAGACTGTTGCCATGTTCTCTTCCCACAGAGGATGAGGCTCCCCTTCTGTCTCAATTGGGCTGCCTTCACCAGTGAGGAGCTTCCCAAGATGTAGAGACCTCTCCTCTCTTCAGATCCCCCCAGGGTTGCAGGTTCCACTCCACTTCTTTCCTGTTCCTTTTCCTTCATTTTTCTTCTGTCCTACCTGACAAAGCAGGAATCTTTCTTGACCTTTTCATTGTCCACAGCTTGTGTTTACTGGGGGCTCTGAAAATTCTTCCCTTTCTGATGTATTCTTGTTGTGTTTGTGGAGAGAGATGAACTGTCTCTGCCTGATCCTCTGGCATCTTGATCTTTCTGTCTCTATTTTATTTTTAAACTAGTGAAGGATTCATCACTTTTCTCTAAATCTTTAAGGATATTCACTGAGAATAGTAGGTACAATAACTTGTTATTTGGTATCTTTCAGCTTTATCTCCTCAAGACATCCAGGACTTGATGCCAAAGAATCCAGGGTTAGAAGATGTATTCCCAAAAGCAAACCTAGGAAAATATGAAGTATTTCACCTCAGAAATTTCATT
>SJYC01047565.1:0-18114 GCA_006408675.1 Madoqua kirkii | reverse complement strand
AAAAAAAAAATCTAGTCATTGTAATCGGTGTGCCGTGATATCTCATTTTGGTTCTATCTGTGCTGTGCTTAGCTGTTTAATTGTGTCCAACTCTGTGACCCCATGGACTGCAGCTCATCAGGCTCCTCTGTCCCTGTTCAAATCTTTTGCCTGTTAAAGAAAATTAGGTTGTTTTCCTATTACTGAGTTTTAAGAGGTCTTTTAGGTACTGTGGGTATTTTGTTAGACGTGATTTGCAAATAGTTTTTCCTGGTTTTCATTTTCTTAATGGTGTCTTTCAAAGAGTGGAAGTTTGTAACTTTGACCAAATTGAATTTATCAGCTTTTTAAAAAAAATTTTTTACTGTGGTATATAAAGAGTTGCACATATTAAATCTGTACAATTTGATAAGTTTGAACATATGCAAACATTTGTCATAGCATCACCACAATCAAGGTAATAGTCATATCCTATATCTCCAGGAATTTCCTTGTGTTCCTTTGTTTTGTTTGTGGTAAGAACACTTACTGTGTGATCCACCCTTTTAACAAATTTTGAAGTGTACAATGTAGTATTCTTAAGTACAGGCATGTGTTGCATAGCAAATCCTACAAATTGTCCATCTAGCATAACTGAAATGTTATACTCATTGAATAACAACTCCCTATTTCCCCCTCCTCCAAACCCCTGAAAACCACTATTGCATTCTCTGTTTCTGGACATTTGACTATTTTAGATATCCCATATAAATGGAATCATTCAGTATTTGTCCTTTTGTGACTGGCTTATTTCACTTGGCATAATGTCCGTTAGGTTCATCCATGTTGTCACCAATGGCAGGTGACTTTTTAAAGTCTGAATAATAAGGGCTTCCCTGGTAACTCTGATGGTAAAGAATCTGCCTGCAATGTGAAAGACCGGGATTTGATTCCTGGGTCAGGAAGATCCCTTGAAGAAGAGAATGGCTGCCCACTCCAGTATTCTTGCTTGGGAAATCTTATGGACAGAAGATCCTGGGGTGCTACAGTCCATGGGGTTGCAAGAATTGGACACAACTAAGTGACTAACACTAGCTAACTAACTGTATATGCTACAAATTCTTTATTTATTCATCTGTTGACAGACATTTAGATTATTTCCATATCTTGTTTATTATGAATAATGTTGCCAAAACGTGGATATGCAGATATCTCTTCCAAGATCTTGATTTTGATTCCTTTGGACGTATACCCAGAGGTAATATTGCATCATATAGAAGTTTTATTTTAAAAATTTGAGGACTCTCCGTACTGTTTTCTATAGCTGCTGCAAGGTTATTCTTTTAGGAATTGTGCTTTTGTATATATAAGAAAGATTTGCCTAAGCCAAGACCACAGGGGCTTTTCCCTGTTTTCTGCTAGAAGTTTTATAGCTTTGAATTTTAAGCTTAGGTTTTTTGTATTTGGTGAGGTATGGATTGTATTTTTGTTGTTGTTGTTGTTGTTAGATATCCAATTGTTCCAGCACTATTAAAAACAAAACAAAACAACTCTTTTGTCCACTTAATTTCCTTTACACTTTGTCAAGATTCAGTTGCCTATATATGCATGAATCATTTTTAGATTTTAAATGCTGTTTCGTTAATTTATTTGTGTGTACTATCTTGATTTATTGTAGCTTTATAAGGAATCTTGAGATCAGAAAATGTTAATCCCTCACATTTGTTCTTTCTAAAAGTTAACTTTTGGCTGATATGGGTTCTTTGCTTATATGAATTCTGGAGCTAGTTTATCAATATCTACAAAAAGTGTGCTGATATTTTGGTTGACTGCGATGGAGTATTAATTAATTTGGGAGATCTGAAATTGTAACAATATTGAATATTACACATTATCATGTGGTGTATCTTTCCATTTACTTAGGTCTTCTTTAATTCCCCTCAGCAATGTTTTGTGTTTTAAGTGTACAAGTCATTCTATTTTTTGGAATTTGTTCCATATTTCATGATTTTTGATTTTTTTAAAAAACAGACTATTTAAAAGAGCAATTTTAGGTTCACAGTAAAAGTGAGCAGGAAGTACAAGGAGTCCCCATACACCCCTTGGCCCCATACCCTCTCCCACTCTCAACATCTGCCACCAAAGGGGTACATTTGTTACAAGTGATGGATGGACCTACATTATCATACACAGTCCATAGTTTAGTTCAGAGTTCACTCTTGGTGATGTATGTTCTATGGGTTTCAGCAAATATGTAGTGACACCAGTGTAGTGTCATACAGAAATTTTCACTATCCTAAAATTCTCCTGTGTTTGTCCTATTTATCCCTCCTTTCCCACTAACCCCTGGAAAACACTTATCTTTTTACTGTCTATAGTTTTGCCTTTTCCAGAACTTCATATAGTTGGAATCATACAGTATGTAGCTTTTCAGATTGGCTTTTTTTCACTTAGTAATATGCATTTAAACTTCCTCCATATCTTTTCATGGCTTGACAGCTCATTTCTTTTTAATCCTGGTCATATTCCATTTTCTGAATGTACCACTGTTTATTTATCCACTCACTTACTAAGCTGTTTCCAAATGTTGACATTATGAATAAAGTTGCCATAAACATCCTTGTAGGTTTTTGTGTAGACATGTTTTCAGATTTTGTTGGTTGTTGACTAAATAAGTTGCAGAGTATGAGAGTTGTGAGTTAAGTTTTATTTGGGGTGGAATGAGGACTGCAGCCTGGGAAACAGCGCCTCAGAAAGCTCTGAGAAACTGCTCTGAAGAGGTAATGGCGGAAGGTCAATACATGTGATTTTGGCGAAGGGGGAGTTCATGCAATCAAGCACTTATTTTGCAAAAGGTTTCTGCTAGTCTGCTGGGAGTTGATGTCGCCATGAAGGGATTCAGTACTTCTCTGATATGAGCAGATGTAAGGATTGGGATCATGAATCAGTTTCTGAAAATATCTAACTACCTAAAGACCTGTTTCATCAGTTTGCTTGGCGCACAGAGTGCCTCATTCTCCACTCTGAACTTCCTTCAGGGCTTATCAAAGTCAACAGCTGCAGCAGCACATGATACAATCTCCACCAGGCAGATGGTAAATGCCCTTGGCAAGTGCCAGTTCGTCATTGACAGGTTAAATATCAGACAGTATGACTGTACTGTAAGAATACTGTTCATGGGCTTCTCAAGGCAATAATACTGAAGTGGTTTGCCATTCCCTTCTCCAGTGAACCACCTTTTGTCAGAACTCTTCACCATGACCTGTCCGTCTTGGGTGGCCCTACATGGCTCATAGTTTCATTGAGTTAGATAAGGCTGTGGTCCATGTGACCAGATTGGTTAGTTTCCTATGATTGTGGTTTTCAGTCTGTCAGCTCTCTCTGATGGAGAAGGATAAGAGGCTTATGGAAGCTTCCTGATGGAAGAGACTGACTGCTGGGGGGAAACTGGGTCTTGTTCTGATGGGCGGGGCCATACTCAGTAAATCTTTAATCCAATTTTCTGTTGAAGGGTGGGGCTGTGTTCCCTCCCTGTTGTTTGACCTAAGGCCAATCTATGGTGGAGGTAATGAAGATAATGGTGACCTTCTTCAAAAGGCCCCATGCAGGCATTGCTACACTCAGTGGCCCCAATCCCGCAGCAGGCCATCGCCGACCCATGCCTCTGCCAGAGACTCCTGAATACTCATGGGTAAGTGTGGGTCAGTCTCTTGCTGGGTCACTGCTCCTTCCTCCTGGGTCCTGGTGCATACAAGGTTTTGTTTGTGCCCTTCCAGAGTCTGTTTCCCTGGTCCTGTGTAAGTTCTGGCAGTTCTATGGTGGGGTTAATGGTGACCTCCTCCAAGAGGGCTTACGTCATATCCAGGTCTGCTGCACCCATGCCCCTGCAGCAGTCCATTGCTGACCCATACCTCCTCAGGAGACACTCAAACAAGGTCTGGCTCAGTCTCTGTGGGGCCCCTGGCTCCTGGTGCATACAAGGTTTGTTTGAGCCCTCTGAGCCTCTCTGGCAGGTATGGGGTTTGATTCTAAATGTGATTTCATACGTCCTACCAACTTGCTGGGGCTTTTCCTTTTCCTTTGGATGTGGGGTATCTTTTTTTGATGGGCTCCAATATTCTCCTATCGATGATTGTTCAGCAGTGAGTTGTAATTTTGGAGTTATCACAGGAGAAGATGAGCATATGTCCTTCTACTATGCCATCTTCAAGCTAGTGAAGGTGATGGAATTCCAGTTAAGCTATTTCAAATCCTAAAAGATGATGCAATGAAAGTGCTGCACTCAATATGTCAGCAAACTTGGAAAACTCAGCAGTGGCCACAGAACTGGGAAAGGTCAGTTTTCATTCCAATTCTCCAAAAAGGCAATGCCAAAAAATGTTCAAAGTACCGCACAATTGCACTCATCTCACACACTAGCAAAGTAATGCTCAAAATCTCCAAGCCAGGCTTCAATAGTAATTGAATCGTGAAATTCCAGATGTCCAAGCTGGATTTAGAAAAGGCAGAGTAACCAGAGATCAAATTGTCAATATCCATTGGATCATCAAAAAAATGAGAGAGCTCTAGAAAAATATCTACTTCTGCTTTATTGACTACACCAAAGCCCTTGACTGTGTAGATCACAGCAAACTGTGGAAAATTCATAAAGAGATGGGAATACCAGACCACCTTACCTGCTTCCTGAGAAATCTATATGCAGGTCAAGAAGCAACAGTTAGAATTGGACATGGAACAACAGGCTGGTTCCAAATAGGAAAAGGAGTACATAAAGGCTGTATATTGTCATCCTGCTCATTTAACTTCTATACAGAGTACATCATGCAAAACGCCAGGCTGGATGAAGCACAAGCTGGATCAAGATTGGGGGGAGAAATATAAATAACCTCAGATATTCAGATGACACCACCCTTATGGCAGAAAGTGAAGAACTAAAGAGCCTCTTGATGAAAGTGAAAGAGAAGAATGAAAAACGTTAGCTTAAAACTCAACGTTCAGAAAACTGAGATCATGGCATCCGGTCCCATCACTTCAAGGCAAATAGATGAGGAAACAGTGGAAACAGTGAGAGACTTTATTTTGGGGGGCTCCAAAATCACTACAGATGGTAACTGCAGCCATGAAATCACAAGACGCTTACTCCTTGGAAGAAAAGTTATGACCAAACTAGATAGTATATTCCAAAGCAGAGACATTACTTTGCCGACTAAGGTCCGTCCTGTCAAGGCTATGGTTTTTCCTGTGGTCATGTATGGATGTGAGAATTAGACTGTGAAGAAGGCTGAGCACCGAATAATTGATGCTTTTGAACTGTGGTGTTGGAGAAGACTCTTGAGAGTCCCTTGGACTGCAAGGAGATCCAACCAGTCCATTCTGAAGGAGATCAGCCCTGGGATTTCTTTGGAAAGAATGATGCTAAAGCTGAAACTCCAATACTTTGGCCACCTCATGGGAAGAGTTGACTGACTGGAAAAGACTCTGATGCTGGGAAGGATTGTGGGCAGGAGGAGAAGGGGACGACTGAGGATGAGATGGCTGTATGGCATCACTGACTCGATGAACGTGAGTCTGAGTAAACTCCAGGAGATGCTGGTGGACAGGGAGGCCTGGCGTGATGCGGTTCATGGGGTCGCAAAGAGTCGGACACGACTGAGCAACTGAACTGAACTGAACAAATATAAAGAGATGTCTCACCATGGTTTTGATTTGCATTTCTCTGATAACCAGTAATATTGAGCACCTTTTCATTACCCATTTGGCTATATGTATGTATTCTCTGCAAAAATATCTATTGAGGTCATTTGCCCATTTTATAATCAGGTTATCAGACCATGGATTGCTATTGAGTTGTATGAGTTCCTTATATATTTTAGGTATTAAACTCTTAATAGATACATGGTTTTCAAATATCTTCTCCCATTATGTGTGTGTGTGTTAGTTGTTCAGTCATGTTGCAACCATGGACAGGAAGACTGTCCTCTGTCCATGGTATTCTCCAGGCAAGAATACTGGAGTGGGTAGTCATTCCCTTTTCTAGGGGATCTTCCCAACCCAGGATCAAACCTAGGTCTCCTGCATTGCAGGCAGAGTCTTTACTGTTCGATTTTGTAGGTTGCTTTCTTTTTTCATTCTGATGATTGTTTTCTTTGCCATGCAGAAATGCTTTAGTTTGATGTAGTTCCACTTCTTGATTTTTGCTTTTCCATGTGTACTTTTGGTGTCATATGTATTAACTGATGAATATTGAATTGGCTTTGCATGCCTAGCATAAATCTCATTTGGGGTATGATGATTTTCTTTTTTTCCTTATAAGTATCAGTTTCTAGTTGTTGCTAGTATATAGGAATACACTTGATGCTTGTGTGTTGATCTTGTATGTTAATCTGTAGATTTGCTAAACTGATTTATTAGTTCAATAATTTTTGTAGAATCCATTGTATTTCCTATGTAGATTATAATGTACTGGTGAATATGCAACTGACGACTTGAGGGGGACCTTTTGCAATCTTCAGAGCTCTCTTTTTGTGCAGCTCTTTACTTTACGGTACCCTGATGGCTCCCATGGTAAAGCGTCTGCCCGCAATGCAGGAGACCTGGGTTCCAGTCCTGGGTTGGGAAAGTCCCCTGGAGAAGGAAATGGCAATCCACTCCAGCACTCTTGCCTGGAAACTCCCATGGACTGTAGCCTATCAGGTTCCTCAGTCCATGGGGTTGCAGAGTTGGACACGACTGAGCGACTTCACTTCACTTCCCTACAAATCAGCATTTCCCTGGTGGTCCAGTGGCTAAGACTTTGCACTCCCAATGCAGGAGGCCCGGGGCTGACCCATGTTCAGGGATCTAGAATGTTCAGGCATCCTACATGCCACAGCTAAGACCCAGTGCAGCCAAATAAATCAATATATATTTTTAAAAGCTTTACCATCTAATGGGAGAACACAAATGATAAACAAATAAGACTATATCAAATAGTAATAACTGTCATGATAAAAATAAATGATGCTCACAAGACTCAAGATGATCACTTTATAAGCATGGTTCTTTTATGTGAATAGACCTAAATTTGGGCATACATATTTGGAGAGTTATGGGAGAAGGACTAATGTTTTAGCAATAAAAGAATCGGCCATCTGTTCAGTTATATAGTTTGGGCTTTCAGGTGAAACACAGATGCTCAGACAAGAACTAAGAAATGTATCTACAAGTAGAATAAGTAAAAAGGAAAGGACATTCTACAACAATCTAAACTCAGCCTAACAAGATTATCGAACTCTTTCAAGTAAGATTTTGTGACCCTCCATCTCTAGTTGTTTTTATGCTTTCAGACCAAAAAAATAAAATAAAACAATAAAACTTTTAAAATCTACTTTTATAACCTGATTCTATGTGAAAATACCCAGTGGCAATTTCCATTCTCTTTTGCCTTAAAATTCACTGATAATGCTTCTCTCTAGTTTCCTTCTCTTGCTCCTTGATGTTCAATTTCTTTCTCTGTCACGAGTAGCATCTCTATTCCCTGGAGAAGGACAAAAGTCGATGTTAAAATAGTTGAATCAGTGAGTGAGAAAAGTCATAAAAGGTCTCAAACCAACTTTGGCAGCTGTCCTTCCAAAGTCAGAGAAGAAAGTGAAACAAACAAACAAAAACAAAAAAAAAAAAACAAACACCAAACCAATCGAAAAACCAATAGTATGAAATCTGATACTAATCTGATCCTAACATTTATAACCTCAGGAAGAACTATATGGTCAGATATTGGAACATTGGGACACTGAAGTCACATTTTTCCTATAAGCTTAAAATAGAGTAATATTCTGAAACAAAGAACAAAGAAAGGGCTCCTGGGAGATGCCTATTTGATTTGTGACAATAATACTGTTATGATGCACAGAATTTCACTTAAAAAAAAAAGTTGATAAATGGCCATCCTCCTGCAAAGTCCTTGCAAAGTCCAGTGGCAAGCCTTTCTTTTATTTCAGTCCTATGTAGACTATGCAATAAAGCAAAAAATAAAGCTCCTACAGCCTCAGCGTGCATGTGTTCTCAGTTGTGTCTGACTTTCTGTAGCCACATGGACTGCAGTCTGCTAGGCTTGTCAGTCCACGGGGTTTCCCAGGCAAGAATGTTGGAGTGGGTTACCATTTCCTACTCCAGGAGACCTTCCCCACCCAGGGACTGAACCCACATCTCTTGCATCTCCTACATTGGTAGACAGATTCTTTACCACTGTGCCACCTGGGAAGCCCATGACCTCACTAATCCTCTGCAAATCTCCCTCTGGGTAAAACACCAGCAACAAATCTCTGGCATAACTAAAATACAAGCTATAGTTCTCAAACCAAAGTTGCTGAAAATGATCATTCTGGTCAAAATCAAATTAGATTATATTGAAACAGCTCCTGTCCCAATTCCCAGCATTAAAATTTCCCTTCTAAAGCTATCATGTGCCACATGTCTGCTTGGGAACAGGTTTACCATAGATAACCCAGGTTAGATCCCTGAAAAACAACAACAAAATCACAATCGGAGTTTTATTATTATTAAAAAAAAACTGTTCTCATAACTTGATTGAAAATAGAGTGATAACAAAGAATATAAGGAGAAATTAAACAAAACTCTAATGCTCTGCTTCAGTTCAGTTCAGTTTAGTTACTCAGTCACGTCCAACTCTTTGCAAGCCCATGGACTGCAGCACGCCAGGGCTCCCTGTCCATCACCAACTCCTGGGTTTACCCAAACTCATGTCTGTTAGGTCGGTGATGCCATCAAACCATCTCTTCCTATGTCGTCCCCTTCTCCCCCTGCCTTCAATCTATCCCGGCATCAGGGTCTTTTCAAATGAGTCAGTTCTTCTCATCAGGTGGCCAAAGTATTAGAGCTTTAGCTTCAGCATCAGTCCTTCCAATGACTATTTAGGACTGATTTTCTTTAGATTTGCCTGGTTGGATCTCCTTGCAGTCCAAGGGACTCTCAAGAGTGTTCTCCAACACCACAATTCAAAAGAATCAATTCTTCAGTGCTCTGCTTTCTTTATAGTCCAAATCTAACATCCATACATGACTACTGGAAAAACCATAGCCTTAACTAATGGACCTTTGCTGGCAAAGTAACATCTCTGATTTTTAATATGCTGTCTAGGTTGGTCATAACTTTGCTTCCAAGGAGTAAGCATCTTTTAATTTCATGGCTGCAGTCACCATCTGCAGTGATTTTGGAGTCCGTAAAAATAGTCAGCCACTGTTTCCACTATTTCCCCATTTATTTGCCATGAAGTGATGGTACCAGATGCCATGATCTTATTTTTCTGGATGCTGAGCTTTAAGCCAACTTTTTCACTCACCTTTTTCACTTTCATCAAGAGAGGCTTTTTAGTTCTTTGCTTTCTGCCATAAGTGTGGTGTCATCTGCATAGGTGAGGCTATTGATATTTCTCCTGGCAGTCTTGATTCCAGCTTGTGCTTCTTCCAGCCCAGCGATTCTCATGATGTACTCTGCATAGAAGATAAATGAACAGAGTGACAATATACAGCCTTGAGGTACTCCCTTTCCTATTTGGAACCAGTCTGTTGTTCCATGTCAAATTCTAACTATTGCTTCCTGACCTGCATATAGGTTTCTCAAGAGGCAGGTCAGGTGGTCTGGTATTCCCATCTCTTTCAGAATTTTCCACAGTTTATTGTGATCCACACAGTCAAAGGGTTTGGCATAGTCAATAAAGCAGAAAGAGATGTTTTTCTGGAACTCTCTTGCTTTTTCCATGATCCAGTGGATGTTGGCAATTTGATCTCTGGTTCCTCTACCTTTTCTAAAACCAGCTTGAACATCTGGAAGTTCACGGTTCACATACTGCTGAAGCCTGGCTTAGAGAATCTTGAGCATTACTTTACTAGCATGTGGTGAGTGTAATTGTGTGGTAGCTTGAGCATTCTTTGGCATTGCCTTTCTTTGGGATTGGAATGAAAAGTGACCTTTCCCAGTCCTGTGGCCACTTTGAATTTTCCAAAATTGCTGGCATACTGAGTGCAGCACTTTCACACCATCATCTTTTAGGATATGAAAGAGCTCAACTGGAGTTCCATCACCTCCATTAGCTTTGTACATGGCGATGCTTCCTAAGGCCCACTTGACTTCACATTCCAGGATGTCTGGCTCTAGGGGTGTGATCATGCCATCGTGTTTCTATGGGCTGTGAAGATCTTTTTTGTCCAGTTCTTCTGTGTATTCTTTCCACCTCTTCTTAATATCTTCTGCTTCTGTTAGGTCCATACCTTTTCTGTCCTTTAGTGAGCCCATCTTTGCATGAAATGTTCCCTTGGTATCTCTAATTTTCTTGAAGTGATCTCTATTCTTTCCCAGTTTAGAGGAAATAGTTTCCTCTATTTCTTTGCACTGATCATTGAGGAAGGCTTTCTTATCTCTCCTTGCTCTTATTTGAAACTCTGCATTAAAATGGGTATATCTCTCCTTTCTCTCCTTTTCTTTTTGCTTTTCTTCTTTTCACAGCTATTTGATAGGCCTCCTCAGACAGCTATTTTGCTTTTTTGCATTCTTTTTTTGGGGACGATTTTGCTCCCTGTCTCCTGTACAATGTCACGAACCTCTGTCCATAGTTCATCAGGTACTTTGTCTATCAGATCTAGTCCCTTAAATCTATTTCTCCTTTCCACTGTTTACTCATAAGGGATTTGATTTAGGTCATACCTGAATGGTCTAGTGGTTTTCCCCACTTTCTTCAATATAAGTCTGAATTTGCCAATAAGGATTTCACGATCTGAGCCATAGCTAGCTCCCGGTCTTGTTTTTGCTGACTGTATAGAGCTTCTCCATCTTTGGCTGCAAAGAATATAATCAATTTGATTTCAGTGTTGGCTATCTGGTGATGTCCATGTGTAGAGTCTTCTCTTGTGTTGTTGGAAGAGAGTCTTTGCTATGACCAGTGCATTCTCTTGGAAAAACTCTTTTAGCCTTTGCCCTGCTTCATTCTGTCCTCCAAGGCCAAATTTGCCTGTTACTCCAGCTGTTTCTTGACTTCCTGCTTTTGCTTTCCAGTCCCCTATAACGAAAACGACATCTTTTTGGGGTGTTAGTTCTAAAAGTTCTTGTAGATCTTCACAGAACCATTCAACTTCAGCTTCTTCAGTGTTAGTGATAGGGGCATAGGCTCGAATTACTGTGATATTGAATGGTTTGCCTTGGAAACGAATAGAGATCATTCTGTCGTTTTTGAGATTGCATTCAAGTACTGCATTTCGGACTCTTGTTGACTATGATCGCTACTCCATTTCTTCTAAGTGATCCCTGCCCACAGTAGTAGATATAAAGGTCATCTGAGTTAAATTCACCCATTCCAGTCCATTTTAGTTTTCTGATTCCTAGAATATTGATGTTCACTCTTGCCATCTCCTGTTTGACCATTTCCAATTTGCCTTGATTCATGGACCTAACGTTCCAGGTTCCTATGCAATATTGCTCTTTACAGCATCAGACCTTGCTTCTATCACCAGTCACACCCACAACTCGATGTTGTTTTCCTTTGGCTCCATCCTTTCATTCTTTCTGGAGTTACTTCTCCACTGACCTCCAGTAGCATATTGGGCACTGACTGACCTGGGGAGTTCATCTTTCAGTGTCCTATCATTTTGCCTTTTCATACTGTTCATGGAGTTCTCAAGGCAAGAATACTGAAGTGGTTTGCCATTGCCTTCTCCAGTGGACCACATTTTGTCAGACTTCTCCACCGTGACCTTTCCGTCTTGGGTGGCCGTACACGGCAGGGCTTAGTTTCTTTGCTTAGACGTTGCTGTGGTCCATGTGATCAGATTGATTAGTTGTCTATGATTGTGGTTTCAGTCTATCTGCCCTCTGATGCCCTCTCTCAGTGCCTACTGTCTTGCTGGGATTTCTTTTACCTTGGACATGGGGTATCTCTTCATGGCTGCTCCAGCAAAGCGCAGCCGCTGTACCTTACCTTGGACGTGGGATGTCTACTCACGGCCGCCTCTCCTGACTTTGTTCTTGGGTATCTCTTCTCGGCTGCTTGGTGCTCTAGCGCTGCTTGCTGCTCAAATCATATATCTTTGCAAAATAAAATTTATACTTTGAGATATATGTATTTTCATTTTAAAATTTATATTTACTTAAGAGGTCAACAAGGCATATTCTCCTCCAGATCTTTTGCAAATTTCCTCCATTTTCTAATATCCCTAGCACAACCAGAAAGTAGCAAAAACTTTTTTTCTACTAAATATTTGTTCTTTGGCAAATATCTCTCTATTTCCCATTTTCAGCTTTACCTACTGAAATGATGTTCTTTATTTACTTTTATATACCTGCCTTAAAATAGCACTGAAGCATTGCTCTTAGAAGATACTTTACTAAGAATATATGATTGTGGGAATATGAAATAGAATCCATTTCTAATTTATAACAAAGAAAGGAGAAATGACAGTAATTTTGAAGTGACACTAATCTGTCACTCCATAATATGGGACACTTGAAAACCAAGAAGTTCAGCAATCAATGGATGTTAAGTAGATTAGAAAATCATCATGTTGCCATATCGACTTTCCTTTCATTGAAAAGATGTGAAATCCTGCAAAATGAACACAGGCTTTCAAATTTACCTACCAGGTCTTCACACTGAATTACCTGCTTATCATTTCCAAGCTGATGTGGGTTTTTTACTCTAGCTTTGTTTCAAATTATATTTTTTCGAAATAGAATCTAAGTTTTCCTGAAAAGGCTCATGACTTCAGTGAGACAATTAGAAGCACATCTTCTAGAGTCACATGGTTTGTAGCTAAGACTCAGAGACAATAAACACGTTGGCTATGCAGATATGTACAAGAAGAGAATTCCTGACCATGTAGAGCCACCAGGAGCCGTGGGGCAAGAATGACCCAAGTCTTACTGACTTTCAAAAGAACTTTCTGCTTGCTCAGTTCAGGAGCAGAAGTATCCTTGAAAACCATCATCACTCTGTGAATATCTATCCTGTATTGTCTCCAGGGACCACACCAAAATTGAAATAATCTTAAGCACCATCATGAAACAACTTTTATTACCTTTTAAAAAATATTAATATAAGGAAAAATAATATGTATTTAATAGTATAACTTCAGTTAAATGTCATTTAGGAGTTATAATTTTCTAAAAGTTACCTCGTGAACACTGCTTTCACCAATGATGGTGCCAATGTTTATTGGAGAAAAAAAAACAACTCTGTGTTTACATGTTGTTAACTCAGCAAACATTTATTGAACACACCACTACTTGCCATGTAGAGTATTAGATGTGGGGGATACAAAAATGAGCCAGGTGGACACTGTCACTCCTTTCACAAAATGTTTTATGGAAGTAGGTACAGTGAAGCATCTTGGAGAGAGAGGAAGTTTTGCTCACGTCTGTATGAGAGAGTTTAAAGTTAGAACCTTCTGGTTGAGAAACAGCTCATCAGAGGTGTTTCAGGTCCTCATAAATATCCCACTTGTATTCACACAGCTACTTAGTAGAATTTCCTGTACAAGCTGGTTCAGATTATCTTACTTGGTAAAATGAGCTTTCATTAATACATTAAAATGTGACCCTTGTGACATAAAACCACTGTTACCCACTTGAATGGAATGCATTCATATTTTCCCAGAGTTCTGTCCTGAGTTATAGGTTAAGAGAAATCTAAACAGTTTATCATACTAAGTGAAGTAAGTCAGAGGAAAACAAATATCACATGATATCACTTATATATAGAATCTATAAAAAAAAGATACAGATGAATTTATTTACACAAAAGAAACAGACTCATAGACATAGGAGACAAACTAATAGCTACCAAAGGGGAAAGGAAGGGAAGGAATAAATTAGAAGCTTGGGGATTAAAATATACATACTATCCTATAGAAAATACATAACCAACAAGGTCCTGCTATATAACACAAGGAACCATATTCACACACTTTGTAATAACCTATACTGGAAAAGAATCTGGAAAAGTATATATATATATATGTATAAATGGAACACTTTTTTATACAGCAGAAATTAACACAATATTGTACACAAACTATACTTTAATTTTAAAAAATAAAAATAAAGACCTCCCTAAAAGTGAAAGTTTCACATACACCTGTTTCAAATTTTTATTTAAAATATTTCTCTTCTGCTTAATTCTTCCATTCACTTATCCATCAATCAGTACTGTTGCTGCTCCTGCTAAGTCGCTTCAGTCATGTCCAGCTCTGTGTGACCTCATAGACAGCAGCCCACCAGGCTCCTCTGTCCCTCGGATTCTCCAGGCAAGAACACTGGAGTGAGTTGTCATTTCCTTCTCCAAGAGTGAGTTGTCATTTCCTTCTCCAATCAATCAATACATGTATGTCTTAAATCCCGACTATGTGCAAAATAATGACCTAGACAAAATCCAGGGTAAAGCCTTAATGGCCCTATCAAGTCAAAAGAGTTTGTGGAAAGGTCCTACTGTACCACACAGGGAACCCTACTCAACGTCATTTGGCAGCCTGGATGGGAGAGTATGCGGAAGAATGGATACATGTATATGTGTGGTGGAGTCCCTTTGCCATCCACCTGAAACTATCACAACATTGTTACTGGCTATACTTTAATGTAAAATAAAAAGTTAAAAAATTAACTAAATAAAAAGTAAAATGGATCATCAACAAGGTCCTTCTGTACAGCACAGGAAGCTCTACTCGATGTCACGTGGCAGCCTGGATGAGAGGGTAGTTTGGGGGAAAACCAATACATGTATATGTATGGCTGAGTCTCTTTGCTGTCCACCTGAAACTATCACAACATTGTTCATCAACTATACCCCAAAATAAAATAAACGTTTTTAAAAAGGCGAGTTTGGGAAAAGATTTCAATCTAAATGGAGCCAGAGGACAAGAAACACACAACTTCACACAGGCACCCTCAAAAGAAGAGAAGTCAAGAACTAAGAGACACTTGATTTCTTTGTAAATGCCTGATTTACAGAAGACAAGACTCATCTCCTGACCAGTGAACACCTCCTAATAGTCCCTTCCCATTCTCAGACCCCTGAATGTACTGTTTGAACTCTGGCTGGATGTCTCCCTTTTCACTCCCTGTCCATCAACACAGACCACTTCAAACCCTCAAAAGACTCGCCTGTAACTTGCACAGCATGTGTTTCCCCAGTTACCATTCTTCTGCTACTCCCAAATGAAATGTTTCTGGTAATTAAAACTTGCCTCAATTTACCTCTTTATTTAGTCCACAGGGTATATAAACAAGTAAATTCATGATCATATTTAGTATACATAGTTCAATAATTAGAAAATGTGCCAAGCAAAGGTTGGGAATACAAGAGGGAAAAAGCTTCTCAAAAGGCTCAGACATGCAGAAAAATGACAATTAAACATGAATCTCCTGAAAAGGGGGAAACAAGAGGAGGCCAAAGAGAGAGGAAAACACATTTATAAATGTTTACCTGATCATTTCCCAAATTTTGTTCTTCATTATGTGTACAATACAACATATGAAATTAAAAGGTGCTTGCTCCTTGGAAGAAAAGTTATGACCAACATAGACAACATATTAAAAAGCAGAGACATTACTTTGCCAACACAGGTCCATCTAGTCAAAGTTATGGTTTTTCCAGTAGTCATGTATGGATGTGAGAGTTGGACCATAAAGAATGTTGAGCACTGAAGAACTGATGCTTTTGAACTGTGGTGTTGGAGAAGACTCTCGAGAGTTCTTTGAATTGCAAGGAGATCCAACCAGTCCATCCTAAAGGAAATCAGTCCTGAATATTCATTGGAAGGACTGATACTGAAGCTGAATCTCCAATACTTTGGCCACCTGATGTGAAGAACTGATTCATTAGAAAAGACCCTGATGCTGGGAAAGACTGAAGGCAGAAGGAGAAGGGGACGACAGAGGATGAGATGGTTGCATGGCATCACTGACTCAATGGATATGAGTTTGAATAAACTCTGGGAGTTGGTGATGGACAGGGAGGCCTGGTATGCTGCAGTCCATGGGGTCGCAAAGAGTCAGACATGACTAAATGACTGAAGTGAACTGAACTGAACAACATATTTATTTATTTGGAAACTGATTTTGAAGTCAAGTTTTAGCAATGGTGAGGTAGCTTATTTTGACTAAGCCTCTGAAAGATAACAATTATATCTATCAATAAAATAAATTTTAAAAAACAGAAAAAAAAAACCCCACTGAAGGCACCAGGGAGTAACTATAAGCATACAGAAACTGTAGATTTTTAGATACTTACAAGCAACAAAACAACATGTATTGAGTGATGTCCAGATTTCCGCAGCTTTTCTCCTGGGGCACTTTGCAGTCCACATCTGATGCTGGGCTGAGAGAACTCAAGCAGAAAACAGTGTTATTGGGTAGAGAATTCCATGGGTTGAGTTTGGGCCTCCCAAAAGTAGCAAGGATTTGAGGAGAGGAATCCACAAAAGAAGGGAGATACCCCAAATATCTACTTGTAAATTCTCTTAAAATTATTCTCTAACCCCTGAATTGTGTATGTTGTTTTTCAGTCCCTAAGTCATGTGCGACTCTGTGACTCCAGGTACTGCAGCACTCCAGGCTTCACTGTCCTTCACTGTCTCCCTGAATTTGCTCAAACTCATGTCCATTGAGTCAGTGATGCCATCCAACCATCTCATCCTCTGTCACCTACTTTTTCTCTTGCCTTTGATCTTTGCCAGGCTCAGAGTCTTTTCCAATGAGTTGGCTCTTCGCATCAGGTGATCAAAATAATTGTGTATAATCAAGAGCAACTCCAAGACGTTAAGAAGAAAACAACTGAAAGTATAGAAGAGCTGAGCAAAAAAACGTATTTCCTGCATGCTATTGTTGGAGGAATAGAGTTCGAGTTTGAGTCCTACAAAATTAGAGGGCTTAGACATTAAGTAAAGGCTTTCTGGGGATATGTTGTAAAAAATGATCATGCCAAACATACCTAAGATCAAGGTGACAAGCCAGCAAACTGAACTGTCTATGAAACCAAATCCTCAACATTCATAAGAGAAAGACAATGGAGGCAAGTCTCTATAATGCATTATGTAGACTGCTGCATATATAACCAAAAACTAGTGCACATTAATAAAAATGGGTAGGGGTAACCCATAATCAAGGGAAGAGAGCAACCCATAGAAATAATCTCCGAGATGTTAGAATTAGCAAGCTAAAACTTTGAAAAAGCTCTGATAAATACGTGTAAGGACTTAAAGTGAAAAAATAATGTCATAATAATCTCAACAGAGAAATAAAAACTGTGAAAAACAGTCAAATGAAAATTCTGAAACTTAGGGTGGTCGTCTCTGAAATATTATTTTCAGTGGATGAATGTAAGAAGATAATGAAGAATAAAAAGTTAATGAACTTGCACAGTCATAACATTTCATTAGGGAAGAGCCTAAGCTCTGGAGCAAGGCTGTCTTGCTCAGATTCTGCCTCTGTCTTTTAAATGCTGTGTAACCTTGGGAAAGTAACTTAACTCCTCTGTGCCTGTTTCCTCTGTTATAAAATGGTGATACAGCCTGAGGACTAATTGAATTAACAATTGAGAACAAGTTGAATTAAAATTGTGAAGTGCTTAGCACAGTACCTTAATAAAAGCTAATTTTCCTTAAAAAAAAAAAAAGTTAAAGAACATGAAGACTTGTCAGTTGAAATCCACCCTGAAAGAAAGAGAGAAAAAGAATTGTAATAGGAGCAGAGATTCAGAGATGTGCAGGGCGGGAGCGAGTAGTCTAGTATCACCTAATTGGAGTCCCTATAGGCAAGGGGAGCAAGAATGGGGTGAAAAAAACCTTGAAGAAATAATGACTGAAATTTCCCACATGTGGTGAAAAAATTAGCTCACAGATCTACAAGCTTAAAAAACTACTGATATAAGAAATATTAAGGATGAATCTCAAAAACACAATGTTAGGAGGAAAAATCCAGGCCAAGAGGAATACACACTGTATGAGTTTATTTGTATGAAGTTCTAGAACAGGCTGAAGTAATCTATGATGACAAAGAGAGCAATGCTTGCCTGTTGGAGGGGGGGCGGTGGTTGGGAGAATAACAGCAAAAACAAGGGAGCTTTCTGTGTTAATGAAAATGTTCCATATTTTGATTGTGGTAATGGTTACCCAG
>SJYC01047563.1:0-15341 GCA_006408675.1 Madoqua kirkii | reverse complement strand
AAAAAAAAAAAAAAAAAGACTGATGCTGAATTCTGGTCTTTTGGAGGTAGGAGGCTGGTTTTCTGCCTTGGGAGGGCCTCAAAATTGTGGGATAGAGGGTCTGAGGGGCAAAATACCAGAAAATCAGGAGGGTAAGAAAGAACACCTTGGGAGTTGTTGGGTAGCTCCACACAAAGGAGCATGGAAGGACAGGGATCAGGGTAAGGACAGAGCCACAAAGCCTCTCAGGCAGCCAGCAGGTAAGCAAATGGTGATCCCAACCCATGGAAGGGTCACTCAAATTATGAGACATGACTTCTCCTTAAGGGGATCTCCTCAGGGACAGAGGCACCAGGTGAAATCTGCATGGAAACCACATCAGTAAAGCCCACTAGAATCAGACTAAATAGGATTGACCACTGTTTCTCCAATCTTCTCCCTATTCTAAATACAAAAGCTACAATGACTGAAAAGAGATATAAAGAGCAGATGCTCTCAAGCCAGACAACATCTTTCTTGGGCTGACTTGAAAATTTCAGTCATGGGAACCAGTGGATACAGGTGGGAATTCAGAGTCAGATACTGATGTCTGTGGTTAACTGATTTTGAAAAGTGTGCTAAGATGGTACAAGGAGGAGAGCCCTTTGGGTCAGGCTTTTCTTTCATTTATGTATTAAAATGTATATTTTCAGTACATTAAATTTACTCATAAAAGCATTCTGAAAGAGATGGGAATACCAGACCACCTGCCCTGCCTCCTGAGAAATCTATATGCAGGTCAAGAAGCAGCAGTTAGAACTGACATGGAACAAGAGACTGGTTCCAATTCAGGAAAGGAGTATGTCAAAGCTATATATTGTCACCCTGCTTATTTAACTTCTATGCAGAGTACATTATGAGAAATGCTGGGCTGGATGAAGCACAAGTGGGAATCAAGATTGCCAGGAGAAATATCGATAACCTCAGATATGCAGATGACACCACTCTTATGGCAGAAAGTAAAGAAGAACTAAAGAGCCTCTTGATGAAAGTGAAAGAGGGGAGTGAAAAATTTTGCTTAAAACTCAACATTGAGAAAGCTAAGTTCATGGCATCTGGTCCCATCACTTCATGGCAAATAGATGGGGAAACAATGGAAACAGTGAGAGATTTTATTTTCTTGGGCTCCAAAAGCACTGCAGATGGTGGCTGCAGCCATGAAATTAAAAGATGCTTACTCCTTGAAAGAAAAGCTATGGCCAACCTAGATAGCATATTAAAAAGCAGAGATATTACTTTGCCAACAAAGGTTAATCTAGTCAAAGCTATGGTTTTTTCCAGTAGTCATGTATGGATGTGAGAGTTGGACCACAAAGAAAGCTGAATGCTGAAGAATTAATGCTTTTGAACTGTGGTGTTGGAGAAGACTCTTGAGAGTCCCTTGGACTTCAAGGAGATCAAACTAGTCAATCCTAAAGAAATCAGTCTTGAATTTTCGTTGGAAGGAGTGATGCTGGAGCTGAAACTCTAATACTTTGGCCACCTGATGCGAAGAGCTGACTCGTTGGAAATGACCCTGATGCTGGGTAACATTGAAGGTAGGAGGAGAAGGGGGCAACAGAGTTTGAGATGGTTGGATATCACCAACTTGATGGACATGAGTTTGAGTAGGCTCCAGGAGTTGGTGATGGACAGGGAAGCCTGGTGTGCTGCAGTCCATGGGGTCACAAAGAGTCAGACAGTACTGAGCTGATAGTGACTAGGCTTGTTGTGAGGGTCAATTGCAATTTAGATAAATACAGAATCATTATATTGTACAACTGAAACTCATATAGTATTGTATGTCAATGACACTTCAATAAAAAAGACAATATAATATACAACAGCTATAAGATTGACAAGGAATTAAAAGATTTGAGCAGCGCTATAAACCAACACAATCCAGCAGGCATCTATAAAACACTACACATTCTTCTCAAGGGCACATAAGATTTTTTTAAAACTAGGTCACACGTTAGACCATAAGGGAAAGGCTACTCACTCCAGTATTCTGGCCTGCAGAATTCCATGGACTGTGTAGTCCATGGGGTCACAAACAGTCGAACATGACAGTGACTTTCACACACTTATGTAGAAATTAAACAGCATACTCTAAAAGAGAAAAAAAAAAGTGAGCAAAAAATTAGAATAGAAATTAAAATATACTTTTAAATGAATGGAAATGAAAATACAACATACTAAAAGATATAGAGTGAGTGAAATTTAAAAATTTCCTATTGCTTTATCCTCTTCTTCCAGTGTCTTTGCTCTCTCTACTGGTGGCTCCTTCCTCAGTCAATGAACATGCTCAGTGGCTACCAATAACCAGAACAATGCAACATATCTATGTTGGTTTGTCTTTCTTTGCCATACCCTGTCCCCACCCTTCTAACTGCCATCCCTCCACAAGTGCTAGGCGAACATTCTGCCTCAGGTTCCCCTTTGAATCGAAACTTCTTAAAACAGTCAGTATTGAGAGCCTCCATTTCTCCACCTCCCTGCACACATCCCTCCCTGCATTCACAATCCTCTATCCTCACATGACTTTGAACCGTAATACAGATTCAGTAGCACTTGGATTATCATGTGAACTGAACTACAATAAGAAGAGTGGGTCAAGGAGTACAGCTGAAAAGCTGAGATCTCTGCCAAGATCACCTTGCCTCAGTGCCAACAAACCAACCAGAACATCCATTTCTCTTCTGTGGGGAAGCAGTGGCCCTGCTGTCTCTTCCTGGAAGTATTTACTTTTCTCCTGGTCACATCTGGCTCCAACTTTACCCTCTGGATTCATTCTGGTGTGGGAGCATCTTTGCACATGGTGTCTTTTTTGTACACAGTGTCATTCTGCTACCAAGTCCAAGCTCACTGTGCCCGCCGCCCGACAGGTCAATGAATCCGAGACGAGGTGTTCAGGCAAGGAATACTTTATTCAGAGAGCTGGCTGACCATGAGAATGGCAGACTAATGTCTCAAAGTAACCATCTTGTCAGGGTTTGGATGCCAGGTTCTTTTATAGAACCAGAAAGAGAAGAAATGAGGAACTAAAGTCAAAAAGCAGAATAAAGATGGAGAGGCAGTGAGGAAAGAAAGTAAAAAGGGCCATCAGTCTTGCAGAATATCCCCTGAAAGGCTAGCCTTTGGAAGGGGTGTGTTAACATCTTCTTTTCTTTGCAACCATTCACAGGTGTGCAGGGCCAGATTATCTCTCTGTGAGTTGAACAAAGGCTCTTTAGTTTAACAGTTAGCCAGAGTGGCCGGGTCTTTTGAGGCAAGTCATTATATATGATTCTGATAACAACAGCAATGAGAAGCAAGTCAAAGAAACAGCTCCAGCACGGAGTCAGAATTGGTTCTTCTGGGCAACAGCCCCCCCCTCCCCAATCTCTTCACTCCTCAAAATGCCACCAACACAAGCTTCCATATAGAGCAGACTGTGACTAAAAATGTCAAATACTGGAAAGAGCTTACCCCACAACATTGTCAATAATTTAAAACCAAAGAAGAAATTCTAGAAGTACTTGACCATATTTTCACCTAGATTTTTTTCCCAGGGCTCCTTCCTGAGAGGAGCCCTTCAGGTGTTTTGTTTTTTGTTTCTTAAATTTATTTTTATTTGGAGGACAATTGCTTCCCAGATGGTGCTAGTGGTAACTAGTCACCTGCCAATGGAGGAGGCCCAGTGACTCGGGTTTGATCCCTGGATCAGGAAGATCCCCTGGAGTAGGAAATGGCCACCCACTTGAGTATTCTTGCCTGGAGAATCCCATGGACAGAGGATCCTGGTGGGCTACAGTCCATGGGGCCGCAAAAAGCTGGGCACACTGAGCAACTGAGTGCACACCCGCAATTGCTGTACAGTATTGTGCTGGTTTTTGCTGAACAACAACTTGAATTGGCCATAAGTGTGTATGTGTCCTCACCCTCTTGAACCTCCCTCTCTCTCCCTCCCACATCAGGTTTTGACCTCACCTTTTTTGAGGCCCTTTGCACCCTCCCTCACATTCCTCTGACCTCTTTGGCAGAGCTGTGCACGGTTGCATGGTTACCCATCTTCTCTCCCATGCCATGCCTACCTTGGTGCTGACCTTAAGCCCCCCTGTGGTCTCCTTGAGAGCAACTTCCAGACCTGGTTATTGAAGTAACACTGCTGTTATCCTGATATGGCTGGTAAAGAAGAGCTTCTTGGGGAGCTCTTCAAAACCTAAGGTTGCATTCTTTGGAAGAAAAATAAGTCTTTATATACCCTCTTATGCTGGCCCTCCTGGATGATAGCCATTCATCCATCACAGTAGTGGATGGTGGTGGAAGCTCTGGAGGTGGAAGGTGGGGAAAGACTACCTGTGTGTGATGCCAGCAAGGAAGCTTGGAAAAAATGAGAGGGAAAGCACAACTGGATGCAAGAAAACACACGATTCCAAAGTTAAACAAAACAGAGTGAAACCATTTTTGCTGAAATAAAACCCCAGCTGCAGCATACAACCATTTCCTCCTTATTACATAAGTTGCCAAGTTACTTTCATCAGACTGGCACTTGGCCAATGCAAGAACAAGCAGGAGGATATCCTCGAGATTGTTCCTGGGATGTGAACAATGGGGGTGACTCTCGTTGTTTCTGGAACCTCCCTGTCAGGGATGCTGATTGATTGGCGGAAGGCAGGAGGAGAGGAAAAAATGAGAGGGAAAGCACACCTGGATGCAAGAAAACACACGATTCCAAAGTTAAACAAAACAGAGTGAAACCATTTTTGCTGAAATAAAACCCCAGCTGCAGCATACAACCATTTCCTCCTTATTACATAAGTTGCCAAGTTACTTTCATCAGACTGGCACTTGGCCAATGCAAGAACAAGCAGGAGGATATCCTCGAGATTGTTCCTGGGATGTGAACAATGGGGGTGACTCTCGTTGTTTCTGGAACCTCCCTGTCAGGGATGCTGATTGATTGGCGGAAGGCAGGAGGAGCAGAGGATGCCAGAATCGATTGCAGATTTGCCAGAGACGCATCTGCTTGTCGATGACGTTGTGCTGCAACTTATGTTGAATCTGAAGACAGTAAATGTCATATGAAAGCATAAGTGATTTATATATAAGACTACGGGCGCACTTAAAATCTGCAGTGTAATGACATGAGATACCAACAGATGGCATGTTTTGTGGTAATTACCACAGAGGAAATCAAAAAGACAAAACACCTTGAAGAAAGAAATAACTGAGAGCAATTAGCTGCAAAGCATGAACCATTCCCCACTCCCTCCCTCTCCCAATTTTTAGAACATTCAGTTCCTCTATCAACCTGATGAACTATGCCTTTGTAGTTTAACTAACAAAAACCAGAGCAATCAAGTCAAAAGTCGGTCTGTTCTCTGCTACACTTTGCAGCCTCACAAAACACCATCCAGCAAAATGCAGAAGGCCTTGCTAAAGGCGGAGGGGAAAGAACAAACAGAACATTCAAGGTGAGTTCTAAACTCTAGCTCAACTGCCTATGCATGGGGCAACCTATTTCCAAACAGCTAATCTTCTGTGTGATTTTTTTTTAAATAGAAGCATTGAAGTGTTTTACTTCCCTTGCTAGGCTTGTTAACAAGAACCAAACAAGTTCAGAGGCAAGAAATCAGAAGCTGGCCCACACCTGGCTTCTCTAGTCTTCGGTCCCCGCTGTACTCCTCCAGTGTGGAGCCTGCTTAGACCTAACGTTTCCTTTACTCCAGTCTGTCGACAAGACTTGAAGCTACATCCTCACTGCCCTCCCAGTGGCTCTGGGATTTGCTCTTGGTTTTCTGCATGAATTCTAAGAGGTTTCTGTAGCTGTTTGACCTCCGGATTGGCTGCTTACACTTGGCTCATGTATTTTAATGTTCTGGCCCTGTCTACCTTCCCTGTTGCCTGCTCTATCTTCTCTTTGATTCCTTCACCTTAGAATCCCTGTGGGGATTCCCTGGTGGTTCAGTGGTAAAGAATCTGCCTGCCAATGCAGAGGTTGCAGGAGATGTGCATTCGATTCCTGAATGGGGCAGATTCTCTGGAGAAGCAAACGGCAACCCACTCCAGTACTCTTGCTTGGGAAATCCCATGGACAGAGGAGCCTGGTGGGCTACAGTCCATGGAGTTAGAGTTGGACATGACTGATCAACTAAACAAGAACAATTATCTTCACTACTTTTTATACCTGTATTACTCTTTAATTATATGTTCTTATACCATCGTCCGCAAACTAACTTTCAATGCAGAAGGTTCACTTCTTCACAGTCAATATCCACCCTCACTTTCTACAAGCCATCTTGACACTTGTGCACAAAGCCAGGATCTCTCTGCTCTGGCCGTAATGAAACATCGGAGAGAAAATGTCTAAATTCTTCTTGCCCATCAGTAAGAGGCACTGCATTTTTCATTTAACAAAATGAAAACATAGGTTTCATACCAGAGAAAAGTGCATGTTCTGCATATTTTAGTCCCCTACATTCCAACAAGTTCCATTCTGAGGACGCGTTCCTAAGTCTAACTGGCTTATAAGTCTGACAAAGTTAGCCTCGGTACCCAACTAACACAACCGGCCATATAGTACTGTAGGTTTCTAATACCTTTCACACAAATAATACACTAAAAAATGAAGAAAACACTTAAATGAGTTAATTCATTTGGGCTGCTCTGGTCTTCGTTGCCGTACGTGGGTTTCCCCTGGTTGCAGTGAGCAGGCCTAGTCCTCACTGGGGTACACAGGCTTCTCGTTGCGGTGGCTTCTCTTGTTTTGGAGCACGGGCTCTAGGCACACGAGCTCCAGGAGCTGCAGCTCCCAGGCTCCAGAGCAGGCTCTAGGCATTCGGACTTCAGCAGTGCAGCACGTGGGCTCAGTATCTGTGGCTTGTGTGCTCTGGAGCACAGGCTCAGTATTTGCGGTGCACAGGCTTAGTTGCTCCGTGGCCTGTGGGATCTTCCTGGACTAGAGTTTGACTCCATGTCTCCTTCCCTGGCAGTTGGAATCCTTTCCACTGGACTACCAGGGAAGTCTCAGGGACACTTCTTTAGAAGCAATATTGCTACCATCTGTAAGGGATAAGCTGATTATAGAACCATAGTAGGGTATAGGGTATTAACACCTACTGAGGCCTACGTAGGCCATTGATGTACATATGTGTCATCTTTCTCCCTCATCACATCAGTGGCAAGATCACTTGGTGACTGCCTATCTTGCTATACAACACAGCGAACACGGATTCTCTATGGAAAGCCTGCTAGAATTTTTCAAGTTCAAAGACAGAGGTACCAGGTAGCTATGTGCATGCTTAACGCAAATACAATTAGATATCCAACTCCACTAAAAAATTATTCTCTTTTAAAATGTTCCTTAAAGAGACGACAGTCCTAAAATTTTTTAAACAATATTTTATGCAGATATACAACTGTTTACTGTAAATGTGATTCATACACTATTGTTTCTTAGATAGAGACATTAGGACCTGATCTCTATTAGGTTATTGGTTCAGTCACTCAATCGTGTCCAACTCTTTGTGACCCCATGAATCGCAGCATGCCAGGCCTCCCTGTCCATCACCATCTCCCGGAGTTCACTCAGACTCACGTGTATCGAGTCAGTGATGCCATCCAGCCATCTCATCCTCGGTTGTCCCCTTTTTCTCCTGCCCCTAATCCCTCCCAGCATCAGGGTCTTTTCCAATGTGTCAATTCTTCACATGAGGTGGCCAAAGGACTGGAGTTTCAGCTTTAGCATCATTCCTTCTGAAGAAATCCCAGGGTTGATCTCCTTCAGAATGGACTGGTTGGATCTCCTTGCAGTCCAAGGGACTCTCAACAGTCTTCTCCAACACCACACTTCAAAAGCATCAGTTATTCAGTGCTCAGCCTTCTTCACAGTCCAACTCTCACATTCATACATGATTACAGGAAAAACCATAGCCTTGACAGGACGGACCTTAGTCGGCAAAGTAATGTCTCTGCTTTTTAATATGCTATCTAGATTGGTGATAACTTTTCTTCCAAGGAGTAAGTGTCTTTTAATTTCATGGCTGCAGTCACCATCTGCAGTGATTTTGGAGCCCCCTAAAATAAAGGCTGACACTATTTCCACTGTTTCCCCATCTATTTGCCATGAAGTGATGGGACAAGATGCCATGATCTTCATTTTCTGAATGTTGAGCTTTAAGCCAACTTTTTCGCTTTCCTCTTTCACTTTCATCAAGAGGATTTTTAGCTCCTCTTCACTTTCTGCCATAAAGTTATAGCTGACTTTTAAAAAAATATATATATGATTTCTTTGAGTTATTTGGGTGAATTATTTGTAACAGAGATTTTTGGTAAACATTCTGAAACAATAAAAGTTCCATGTTTGATCATAACTTTGTACACTTTAAAAATCTTACTGTTTTATTTGTCAGTTATACCTCAGTAAAGCTGCGGTGGGTGGGGGGAGATATGGAACTTAAAAAAAATTCTATGTTTGAAATACCACCCAAAATATCAACAATATCTGTAAAATAAAATCATTAAAGGTAATCATTATGAAGTAAGTCCAGTCCCATGGTTTTATAATAAATGAGGTCTGATCAGGACTCAGCCATGCCCTGCATACTGCCTTCTTGCTACAATGGCACAACTGAGTGGATGCAACAGAAACCGTATGATACTCAACCCCCAAAATATTTATGGTCTGGCCTGTTACAGAAGAATTTGCTGATTCCTGCTCTAGAAAAAAATGCTAATTCTCTGGCCAAAAAAGAGGACAATTTCTTTTGTGTGCTTCAGAAAAAAATTAAAGTAACAAAATGAAGCAAAATAGCTGTTTGCTGCTGCTGTTGCTAAGTTGCTTCAGTTGTGTCTGACTCTGTGCAACCCCATAGACGGTAGCCCACCAGGCTCCCCCGTTCCTGGGATTCTCCAGGCAAGAACACTGGAGTGGGTTGCCATTTCAAAATAGCTGTTTAGTAATCACCAAGGCCAAATCAGATTGAAGGACTGTGAAGTATAATTATGATAAGCTAAGTCACTTCAGTCGTGTCCGACTCTGTGAAACCCCATAGACAGCATCCCACCAGGCTCCCCTGTCCCTGGGATTCTCCAGGCAAGAACATCGGAGTGGGTTGCCATTTCCTTCTCCAGTGCATGAAAGTGAAAGGTGAAAGTGAAGTCGCTCAGTCGTGTTTGAGTCTTAGTGACCCCATAGACTGTAGCCCACCAGGCTCCTCCATCCATGGGATTTTCCAGGCAAGAGTACTGGAGTGGGGTGCCATTGCCTTCTCCAATAGGTATGATAGTTGAGCTTTATAGCTATACAAAGGCTCCAGTAATCTCACTTATTAATACTTTTAGTTGATATTTGTTGTGTTCCTTGCATGTTCCAGGTAGTCTGGTAGTCACTTTACATCATTTCTAGTTTTCAAAATAACCCTTCATGGAGGTACTGGACATGTCTATTTTACAGACAAGGATGCTGAAATCAAAATAACTTACTTAGGGCCATGCAGATCTAACTCCAAACCTTGCATTTCAGGCATTCCTTAGCATTAAAGAAAGTTTATCGGGGACAGAGTCAACATCACAAATCTCTTCATCCTGTATTGAGAAAATGCTAATATAGAAACTAGTATAAACAAGTACTTCTGGAGAGTTCTAGTTTAAAAGCAGCAGTATAGTATTCCTGTCACCCTCCCTTGTGAAACCAGCTGAAAAATGAGATGCCAAATGATACACAATAAATAAAATAAGCACAACTCCACATCATAATTCATGAGAAAAAAACGCCCACTGCAATGAAACTCGATTTATATCTAGGTAGAACATTAAGAAGATGCTGTCAAAAAGTCCATGATTTATTTCTCTGTTAATCTGTTTTCTTCAGATCTTTGCAAAGATGGGGCTCATCTCTTCATGATCTAATCAACTGAGAATATCAGTCTACAGGGCTTGCTTAAATTAGCACAAATGCCTTATTAAACCCCATAAGAAATAAGCTAGTTTATCTCTTCAGATTGTCATAATTCCCTTCCATGTTCAGCTCTTCCTAATTTTTCTCTCCTTAAATCCTCAGCTTGGGCTGTTTTCAGCAAATTCTTTTTTTTTTTTTTTTTTTTTTGGTGGTGCTCTCAATTCTTTTTATTTTTCATATTTAAATGTGTAAAGGGAACCCTCCTACACTGTTGGTGGGAATGCAAACTAGTACAGCCATTATGGAGAAGAGTGTGGAGATTCCTTAAAAAACTGGAAATAGAGCTGCTTTATGACCCAGCAATCCCACTGCTGTGCATATACACCGAGGAAACCAGAATCAAAAGAGACATGTGTACCCCAATGTTCATCGCAGCACTGTTTATAATAGCCAGGACATGGAAGCAGCCTAGATGTCTATCAGCAGATGAATGGATAAGAAAGCTGTGGTACATGTACACAATGGAATAGTACTCAGCCATTAAAAAGAATACATTTGAATCAGTTCTAATGAGGTGAATGAAATTGGAGCCGATTATACAGAGTGAAGTAAGCCAGAAAGAAAAACATCAATACAGTATACTAATGCATATATATGGAATTTAGAAATATGGTAACAATAGCCTTGTATGCGAGACAGCAAAAGAGACACAGATGTATACAACAGTCTTTTGGACTCTGCGGAAGGAGAAGGTGGGTTGATTTGTGAGAATGGCATTGAAACGTGTATAATATCTATCATATGTGAAACGAATTGCCAGTCCAGGTTTGATGCATGAGATAGGGTGCTTGGGGCTGGTGCACTGGGATGACCCAGAGGGACTGTATGGGGAGGGAGGTGGGAAGGGGGTTCAGGATGGGGAGCACATGTACACCCATGGCAGATTTATGTTGATGTATGGCAAAACCAATACAATATTGTAAAGTAATCTACCTCCAATTAAAATAAATAAATTTATATTTAAAAAAGACAAAAAAATGTGTGTTTTAGTCCAAAGATTTTTCAAGGCACTAATTCTTTGCCTCCATGTAAAGTATTTTCTTTGGCAAGTATTTTTACAAGAAAATGTGCATAGAATAAGTTGTCTCTACTTAAAATAACTTTTGTTTCCCTAAATTTAAATAATACAAAAATCATAGACTTCATCAATTTCATTCCATTTTAGCAAAGAATATAAATCTATCCAATTAAAAATAGGCTCCATCAAAATATTTCTTCTACAAGTCAAGATATTGCAAATAACACTATGGACTTTCAGAATTAACTTTTACACTGCAATTCAGCAGATGATCTTGCCTCCTGCTTTGCTTCGTATAAAACAAGAGGCAGTAGGAATAAACCACTGCTTTCATACCCTTTATTACAATTTTGAGTATTATATGATAATCACTGCATTGTCATTTTTCTGGTACTCTAGTCAAATGGACCACTTGCTGATGTCCTTCTTTTTCACTAGGAGTGCTTCATTGATATGTAGCTTACATGTAGTAAAATGCATAAATGCTCCATGGATTTAGATATAGAATAATCCCATCATCCTAGAAATTTTTCTTCTGCCCCCTTTCCAAACAATTTATCCCACACCTTGAGGCAGCAACTGTTCTGATTTCTAGCACCACAGATGAATTTTGTATGCTCTAAAACTTCATGTAAATGAAACCATGCAGTGTGTATTCTTCAGGATCTGACTTACTTGGCTCAACATGTCTATGCAATGTATCTGTAAACATTACAGATGTTTATACTGCCTGTTATGCAGCTCATTTATTTTTATTGAATAAATATTGCATAAATTGTTTATCCATTCTCCTCATGATGAGAAATTATACTATCATTCATAGAGCTAATAGGAATATTCTTGTGAGCCCTTTTGTGAGCATGTGCATGTGAAATTGCCATCTGATGGGAAGGTGTTTAGTTTTATTAGAAACTGGCACACAGATTACCAAAGTGATTATGTCAGGATGGCTCTTCTTTAAACATATCCTAACTTTCTCAGCTATGCTTCCTTAAATGTACTCTGTCACTTCCTGGAATGTCTTTCCAGTGCTTGTGAGTTGAATTCAACAATCCTTTTGGGTGTAATTCATTAGCCTCTTCTTCCATAACGTTTTCCTACCCTAGCTCCTGTCTTAAATGGCCAAAATGCATTAAAAAAATAATCTGCTCTAGCCTTTCTAAGCATTTTTTGTTACTACTCCTCAGGATCTTTTTCGCTCATCTTTTTGTATATTACATCCTATGAAAGACAGATTGTACTATGCACTGTTTCATCCCTCAGGCCTAGCTCACAGACGATGCCAAGCATACAACAAATACAGACTGAAGATTTGTTGAATGAATAAATGGCTTTATATATACAATATCTCTTTCCTAAAAGAAATCATGTTCTACTAATTTCTATACTACCTAAAATTCCTTGCATTAAAATAAATGAACAAATATCTGATGTGTGCTTATAACAATTTATTAAAATACATGGAAATTATAATTAAATTAGATTTGGTGGATATGCAAAGCAATCAGTGGATTTACATTTTATCATGATTCTAATGATCTAACTTTCTCATTTGATTGAAAAGCAACTTTTTTTGTTATTGGATGAAAGTGGAAGCATATAAATGTTCTTCTCTAAATTTATTTCAAATCAGAACTGATTTCATATACTGTTTTCATAATACACATACATGCAAATGTATTCATAGAGAGTCTTAAATATTAATCAAGAGCACTTGAGCATTTGGTTGTTCCAACTGACTCTCATTTAAAAGGAAATTTAATTTTTTGAAAAGGCTGCTATATTGCAACTCAATTATTTCTTAGGATATAGCTGTATTAACGTTCTTAATTTTAAATTGCCAGGGACTGTATTAAATGACAACAATAAAATTAATGTATAATTGGGTGAAGGCTTCTAGCTTTTAAAATAAAATATTTCAAGATAATCTTATAGGGTTATTTAAACTCATAAAGTGAGTACATACTTTAGAAGGAATAAGAAAAAAAGTAAAACGATCTGAAATGTTCCATTATCAAGGATATCCATTCACCTCTTGAACTCAGGGGAATACTTCAGGGCTCTGCTAGATAAAACTGGTTATTAGATGTCTTCTGATATTTTATCTGCTCTTCCACCACTTAGCTCTTATGAGAAATGTCATAACACAAAATGCATTTTATTGTCAGCAGAAATTTAAGAGGAACTGTGAACATGACATTGAATTCCAATATTTTATTTAACTAGTCTAGGAGAGGATTTTCAAATAAAAAGGGTAGAAAAAGAAAAATTTAAAATACATAGCACTTTTTCTTGATGGGAGAAAAGTGCCAAACAGCTAAATCTTGTTATTGCTTCAATAAAAATAATATCTTAAAATTTTTGAAGAGATGTTTAGTAAAAGGTGGCTTGGAAGAGATTGTGTGCTTGGTCTTATACTTTTGAAAGTATGTGTTCATCATTTAAACCAGGAATCTCCAAACATTTTCTGGAAAGGACCAGATAGTAAAAAATTGTTGCTTTACAGGTCATTTAGTTTCTGCTGCACCTACTCAATTTCACCTTCAAGGCTCAAAAACAGCTATGGGCAACATGAAAACATATGATCATGGCTGTGTTTTCATAAAACTTTATTTACAAAAATATCTACAGGCTATAGTTTGCTGACTTCTGATTTATATAATACAAGGAAAAAAAAAAAACCCAAGAGGATCTTTTTCTTCAGTTTGAAACAAATTCTATCCATTTTAACATTGTATGACTTTCTAATGATAAACAAGCTTTACTCACACATCATTGAAGACAGATGATTTTACTTTATCTTTTTTAAATCACTGCATCCGTGATCATTTTAACATCTTGACACCAAGCAATTTTCTTGTGACTAGTCTTTCCAAGCAGCAGTTAGCAGTCACCATGGCTCATTTTAAGACTGCCTCTTCTATGTCACTAGAAATTTCCAACCATCTGATTGAGTTTCTCAGCATTTAAATGATAAACAATATTTCATTTTTTTGCATGTGAATGTATTGGCATCTTCTAGACCAGTCAAAAGAAAAATGAACATGGTTCTATTCAGAATATTTAACATGTGATATAGATATATAATGGAATGATACTCAGTCATAAAAAAGAATGAAACAACGCCATTTTCAGGAATATGGATAGATCTAGAGGTTATCATACTAAGTGAAGTATGCTGGACAGAGAAAGACAAATATCATACAATATCACTTGTATGTGGAATCTAAAAAAATGATACAACTGAACTTATTACATTTTTAATAAAACCAGAGCATTCTCTGTAGCAAAGCCTTGCTATTGAAGAGAAACTACTTTAGCAGAGCCTTATCTACCTAAGACTCCTGTCTTCCTGTTTCACCTAAAGGGAGAAATAAAAAGGCTAAGAAACACTTATGAAGTTCACTGCCCAGGAACTCAGTCCTACTAAAGTACTGAGATTTAATTATAAGATAATGAATACATCTTCCTCCTCCATGTTTTATCATCATATCAACAGAGCTCTAGTTTAATAACTATATGATAGTGTGATAGGGTGAAGAAATGCATACTTGGTCATTCAGATACCAAAATAGATTTCTCAGAAGTATTTGGCCTTCATTCCCAGTTATTGGCTCACAGTTCCCCAAACACTTGGAATTTCCTAAATGTTGAGAATCACAAAGGTTTTAAGAAAGCTCCCATGAATAAAAATTCTGTAACTATGTCTAGTGATGGATATTCATTAGAAAACAAAGGAATGATCATCAGACTAGCTCAGAAAAATGAAAGCTGAATTGCTGCCACAAGACCTGTCCTGTAAGGAATATTAAAAGAAGTTCCTCAGAAGAAAAGCAAAGGATATATGTCAGAAAAAGACTTCCCTGCTGGCGCAGATGATAAAGCGTCTGTTTACAATGCGGGAGACCCGGGTTTGAGCCCTGGGTTGGGAAGATCCCCTGGAGAAGGAAATGGCAATCCACTCCAGCACTATTGCCTAGAAAATCCCATGGACAGAGGAGCCTGATAGGCTACAGTCTGTGGGGTCGCAAGGAGTCGGACACGACTGAGCAACTACATTTCATATGTCAGAAAAGTCAGGTCTACAAAAGAAAGGAAGAGTGTTAGAGAAGGAATAAATAAAAATTGTTTTCAAGTTTGGGCAATTATGAATAGAGCTGCTCTAAACATCCATGTGCAGATTTCCATGTGGAAATATATTTTTTTATTTTGGGGGGTAAATACCAAGGAGCACAGTTGCTGGATCGTTGGTAAGAGAATATTTAGTTTTATAAGAAGCCACCAAACTGTCTTCTAAAGATCCTGTACCTGGCATTCCCACCAGTAGGTTAAGCTCCAAAAAAAAAAAAAAAAAAAAAAAAAAAAAAAAAAAAAAAATCCCCT
>SJYC01047562.1:0-32881 GCA_006408675.1 Madoqua kirkii | reverse complement strand
AGCACAGTTGCTGGATCGTTGGTAAGAGAACATTTAGTTTTATAAGAAGCCACCAAACTGTCTTCTAAAGATCCTGTACCTGGCATTCCCACCAGTAGGTTAAGCTAAAAAAAAAAAAAAAAAAAAATCTCCTGAAGACAAGACTTAGGAAGAAGAAAAGAATGCATATTTCAAAATAACAGCTTTCCCCCTCCAGCAAGATGAGATGTTTCTCCAATCTTCACTGGGAGAATATGGTAGAGCTCTTGGAGATAAAATTCAACGAAGTATGGGGACTTCCTAGGGCCATAGTTTTTAACTTCACACTTGTCCACTTGTAGCCTTCAGCAATTCATCAATTATAGCTCAGATTTTCCTACTCCAGCACTCGTTCCTGTGGGTGTTTCTGCTTCAGTGACTCTCTGTAGCTACCTGTTTCTCCAATTCATGGGGCGATGGGTCAATCTCTAGTGTGCTCAGTCTTTCACTTGTTATGGTAGAGTGACAACAACTTCCAAGCTCCTTATACTCTGGCCCAGAAACTAGTGTCAAAGATAAACAGTACTGGGTGCTTGTGAGAGGAAGCAAGTCAGAGTCTTTCAGACTCCTGCAGGAGTGGAGAGGACTCTGGTGCTGGTGGTGGTGGTGCTTTAGTCGCTAAGTCATATCCGACTCTTGCAACCACGTGGACTGCAGCCTGCCAGGCTCCTCTGTCGATGGGATTCTTCAGGCAAGAAGACTGGAGTGGGTTGCCATTTCCTTCTCCAGGAGATCTTCCTGACCCAGGAATTGAACCCGGATCTCCTGCACTGCAATTCAAAGTGGCCACAGGACTGGGAAAGGTCACTTTTCATTCCAATCCCAAAGAAAGGCAATGCCAAAGAATGCTCAAACTACTGCACAACTGCAAGCATCTCACACGCTAGTAAAGTAATGCTCAAAATTCTGCAAGCCAGTCTTCAGCAAATATGTGAACTGTGAATTTCCAGATGTTCAAGCTGGTTTTAGAAAAGGCAGAGGAACCAGAGATCAACTTGCCAACATCTTCTGGATCATCGAAAAAGCAAGAGAGTTCCAGAAAAACATCTATTTCTGCTTTATTGACTATGCCAAAGCCTTTGACTGTGTGGATCACAATAAACTGTGGAAAATTCTGAAAGAGATGGGAATACCAGACCACCCGACCTGCCTCTTGAGAAACCTGTATGCAGGTCAGGAAGCAACAGTTAGAACTGGACATGGAACAGCTAACTGGTTCCCAATAGGAAAAGGAGTACATCAAGGCTGTATATTGTCACCTTGCTTATTTAACTTATATGCAGAGCACATCATGAGAAATGCTGGACTGGAGGAAACACAAGTTGGAATCAAGATTGCCAGGAGAAATATCGATAATCTCAGATATGCAGATGACACCATCCTTATGGCAGAAAGTGAAGAGGAACTAAAAAGCCGTTTGATGAAAGTGAAAGGGGAGAGTGAAAAAGTTGGCTTAAAGCTCAACATTCAGAAAACGAAGATCATGGCATCTGGTCCTATCACTTCATGGGAAATAGATGGGAAAACAGTGGAAACAGTGTCAGTCTTTATTTTGGGGGGCTCCAAAATCACTGCAGATGGTGACTGCAGCCATGATATTAAAAGATGCTTACTCCTTGGAAGAAAAGTTGTTACCAACCTAGATAGCATATTCAAAAGCAGAGACATTACTTTGCCAACAAAGGTCCGTCTAGTCAAAGCTATGGTTTTTCCTGTGGTCATGTATGGATGTGAGAGTTGGACTGTGAAGAAAGCTGAGTGCCGAAGAACTGATGTTTTTGAACTGTGGTGTTGGAGAAGACTCTTGAGAGTCCCTTGGACTGCAAGGAGATCCAACTAGTCCATTCTGAAGGAGATCAGCCCTGGGATTTCTTTGGAAGGAAAGATGCTAAGGCTGAAACTCCAGTACTTTGGCCATCTCATGCAAAGAGTTGATTCGTTGGAAAAGACTCTGATGCTGGGAGGAACTGGGGGCAGGAGGAGAAGGGGATGACAGAGGATGAGATGGCTGGATGTCATCACTGACTTGATGTATGTGAGTCTGAGTGAACTCCGGGAGTTGGTGATGGACACGGAGGCCTGGGTGCTGTGATTCATGGGGTCACAAAGAGTCAGACACATCTGAGTGACTGAACTGAACTGAACCCAAAGTGGTATGTAAGAAGTCATGCAGAATAAAACTCATTAAGATTTTTGCAACAAAATGCATGAGTATTCACACTAAGTGGGATAAATAAACACACATACAACCTCACATCAGCTCAGCTCAGGTTTTACATCCAAATGCATTTTGATCGCAAAGAATGAAAACTTTCATTTTTGCGGAGAATTTTAGATTTCAAAATTGCAGATGAGGGGTCGTGAATCTTTATTGCCATATACTTTTTCTTTCCTAAATGGAAGTCTTTTAAAATAGATGAAAACCAGCATGAAACTGTTGCAATGAAAAAGAGAATTTAGGCTAAATGCTGTGCATAATAACTTGTAACAAGACAGACTTAGAACATCTTTTCCCTTTGAAATTCATTTTTATTGGCAAGTGTGTCTGATACTTGATGGCATGACTTCCTTTGGGAGCTACATAGTGTGTACACACAGGCTGATTTTTTTCTCGGATAAGATTTCTTCAAGTGAAACACTTTGTTTCCGTCTCTGTTGTAATTGTCTGCATGCTGGTGCGTGACAATGTCTCACTCCTGTGCTCCCTTAAGCATGCAGTCTGTCAAGTGCCTTCTTGGCAAGCTCTCTCCTGGGCTGGTATTTTGACAAGTATCTGATACGCTGTAGCTCTCAAAATCCAGTTCTTATTTGGTAAAGGATTTGGAGTGACCACAGGCTTTATGTGTCCCCTCTGCCCCTCCCAACACGTTGCTCTCGGAGGTTTGCCTTGACAGCCGGTTTGAAAAGTATTGTGCTAAGAGACGGCGCTCTTCATCCTTCAGATGCTACCTAAATTTAGTTTGAATGGACTTCCTCTTTCATTTTTTTCTCCAGTTAAGACTTCCTTCCCAATCAAGATTTATCCATGCATTTATCATTGTCAGAAAAGATGAATGGCAAAATGATCACACAGGGGGATCTTAAAACTCAGTGTTTTCATGCTTTTAGATTCATGTTCTGTTCTTCATTGAAACTTTAATAAAGACTGTCAGTGAGAGCCAGCAGTAAAATTCGGCCTTGGTTCTGGCTTTTCTACTTAACAGATGACCATGAACAAGCCATATTGCTGTCTTAGTGTCTCATGTAGTATATGAGCATGTCATCGGCTGGTGTGAGAATGAAATTGGTTAATGCTTATAAAGTTCTCAGAACAGACCCTGCATATAGTAAGCATTCAATAAATGTTTACTGTTATTAGCAATATGTACCCGGAACTGCCTAGAAAGCTCTCTTCGATACGTAAGGCATAAAAAGGAAAAGTAATAAAATATGCATCTCAGGTCGTATAACCTCTGAAGTGACTCTCTAACTCCATTTTTCCTATGGTATTATAAATTCATATGTGATTCCAGAACTGCTGGAGAGTCATAAATTACTTCCGTGTCTGTATATACCTAGTGCTCAGCAATTTCTTTTCTCCTGAATCTAAACCAGGATGATTCAGAAGGTGATGCTCCCTCTCTCCCTGAAACGGCCTTCCCTTTTGTAGTTTCAAAATTAATCTTTAGTTATCCTTTTAGACAAAAACTGACATTTCCTCTAAGAAGCCTTTATAGCTTATGTATCTCACCTTTAATTCCCTTCCTATATCTCAGTGACTGTTCTTCTCCATTGTTTAATAATTTTCTATATATTTTTCTCTTCCATCAGCTTCTTAAGGGCAGGAGAGTCTTACTCTTTGTCTTCCTAGCGATTCTTAGAATGCTCGACACAGCACTATAAGCAGGAAATTTCAGACTTAGTTGTGTCCAACTCTGTGACTTCATGGACTGTAGCCCATCAGGCTCCTCTGTCCATGGAGTTTTCCAGGCAAGAATGCTGGAGTGGGTTGCCATTTCCCCATAAAATGAGGTAAAGCACACAGGATGAGTAAGTCAAAGAAGTAAAGGATTGAATGAATGAAGCAAATCAACATTTGTCAAAGCAAAATAGCAACAATTTCTTATCATATTGGTCTCATTTTATACACCGTGTGCCTCATTTAAAAATATTTGAAATAACTGAGTATTTAGAATTCAAGTAATTATGCCTGATCAGCAGTGAATTAGACCAAACCTTCTCACCTATCTCTTTCTTTTCACAAATAAAAGTACTTCATACAACAAAATAAATTAGGAAACTATACTTTCTCAGGGCCTCAGCAAATAGAGTGGGTCGTACTGACAAATATTACAACAAACAAAAGGTACAGAGAAGACATTTGGAAATTTCATTCAGAGACTCCAAGAAACCAGATCATAAGGAAGCATGACACTTATCTTCTTTAAGCTAAAAATTAGCTCTCTAATGATATGATATCCTTTTACTATAATTGGAACTATACACTTTTACTGATATAATGAATTCTTGATCATCTACCACTCTATCCACGCCCCCCCCCCCATTTTATTTACTTGGCTATGCCAGGCAGCATATGAGATCTTAATTCCTTGACTAGAGGTCAAACCCATGACCCCTGCAGTAGAAGCTTGGAGTCTTAAACATTGGATCACCAGGGAAGTCACTTACCACTCAATTTTAGATCTAAATCTATTTGGCCATTGCGTCCAGTACTCCTTGTCTTAATTGCTAAATTCTCCTAAGAAAAGTGGTTTGCAATGTTAGCTCTACATTAGAAACACCTAGGAGCTGAAAAACCAATGCTGCTTTTCCCCAGAGACTGTGATTTTAATAAGTCTGTAGTGAGCCTTGTCATCAGGAATTTGAAAACTCCTCAAGTGATTTTAATGGATCACACCAGGGTTGAGAACCACTGCCCAAGATAATGTGCTGTGTCTTTTAGGTCTGTTTGAAGCCTAGGCTTTCCACCAAACCATACATCTTAAAGAACTTCGATCCTTTTTGGCACTTGGGGAGAGGAGAATCTGCTAAGACAGTGGTTCTTTCCATTTTAACAATACATTCATGCTATTTGTGTTCTAACAGTAGTATTCTGTCCTTATTACTTATATTGAAATTCTGTGGGCCTTGGACCTTGTAGATGAGGACAAAAGCCCACAGATGGCAGAGCAACAGATACCAGGGCACTGGTGGCCCAGTTACTGTGCAGTTTGTACTGTTCTGTGAGAGAGACATAGAAATCAGTCTTTGTTAAGGCACTGTCAACTTGGGTTTCTATTTCAAGCAGTCAAAGCAACATCTTAGCAAATACAACTGATCATCATAAAATGTCCATTTCATGGGATGTTCCTATAGCACGTTTCAATTTTTCAGGGTATCACTTGATCTTCCCAAAAAAGTCCAGCAGGTTACTGGAGCGGATATGACTATCCTGATGTTCTAGATGAGAAAAAACAAGGCTCAAAGCATCTTCAGACCTATCAAAAGAGGATGGTTAGAAAGCTACAGACCTGGAAATGCCGCTTAGGTTTTCTGGGTTGTGTGCTAACACTCTTTCTACCGCACCGCCCTGCAGTGGAATAAACTCTGATTACACCCACGACAGCTGCATCTTGCACATTGGATCAAGCATTTTAAAAATGGAGACAACAAATGTTCTCAAAAAACCATTCTGACTTTTAATAAAAAAGATATTTAAAACTGGAGAACATGAGGGCAAAGGCCATGTTTGCCACAACTCATGTGTCCCTTGGCACCCAGTCCTCTGCCCTGTGAGTCACGGCAGCGAAAAAAAACATAGGAAAATACAGAAGCATCTCAGGGATGAAATGAGTACCAGAAGTGATGTGTCACAGATAAGGCAGACTATGAATGAATAGAATAAAAACATGTGCCATGAAATTAAACCGCAACCAGCTGCAGGACCTAAAGATATTAGAATTCTTTCCAATGGTAATATTATACTAAAGGAGCTGAATGACTGAGACCAAACGAAAGGTTACAGCTGTCTGTGAATTTAGTCATTTCCTGTTTCTGTATACAACATGTTGTTGTTCAGTGGCTAAGTCGTGTCCAACTCTTTTGTGGTCCCATGGACTGTAGCCTGTCAGATCCCTCTGTCTTGCCTGGGATTTTCCAGGCAAGAATACTGGAGTGGGTTGCCATTTCCTTATCTAGGGGATCTCCCTGACCAAAGTCAAACCCGTGCCTGCTGCGTTGACAGGCGGGTTCTTATCACTGAGCCACCAGGGAAGCTCTGCACACAACCTACTATAATTTAAAAAGAGAGAGGAGAGATAAAAATGAACTACCATTAAATGGGACTTAATCTTTGCAACACATATCATTTCTTATTTACTTGAATTTCTGTGAGGTATCAGGTGTAGTTTGATGCTCTGAAAACAAAATTCTTGTTTCAACAGCAGAAGTAAAAGTTCCCATACCATTTCCACTTAAACCTCTCAGCCTATATCCAAACCTGTGCTCAGGGGTAAATTAATGGTTGGGTTTCTGCTCCTTCAACCTCAACACCAGTTGCTAAGACTGCTAATAAGGTAGCTAGTGCAAGATCAATTTAGGGCATGAAGGCATTGGTCTATAAGAAAGTGAATTGAGAACAATTCATTTGATACAATATTTATCCATCAAGTGGTATAATTCAATCTTTATCAAGTCATGACAAAAGTGAAAAAAATGTGTGAATTCCCTCAGGAATAGAAATCTACTCCTTACTCAACATATTTTTGAACATGAACATTTTTTTAATTGGAATATTGCCGATGAGTACATTGAAAACCACTTTAGGGAGAATCTAAGTATCAATTTTGTAAGCTTAAGATTACAATAGTCAGGTTCTTGTAAAAAATGTATACAAATAATTCTACCTTGTTTTAACTGACTTTCTAAAATCCTACTTTTTTTTAAAATTCAAAGTTATGAACTCAAGCAATGAGAACTCATACACTTTCACAAATGGGTTTCAAGTTAGTAAAGGGAGAATGGTTTCATGATGAATTAAACACCCAATTTCCACATTCAACGAGTCAGAAATCTTGGAGATACTGCTGACATTTGCACTTTGTTTCACATCCTCTGTATCCCGTCAGTAACCAAGTCATGGCAATCCTTCTCCCCTGTGTGGCTCAGATGGTAAAGAATCTGCAATGTGGGAGACCCAGGTTTGATCCCTGGGTTGGGAAGATCCCCTGGAGAAGGGAATGGCTACCCACTCCAGTATTCTTGCCAAGACAAAGGAGCTTGGCAGGCTAGTCCATGGGGTCACAAAGAGTCGGATACGACTGAGTGACTAACGTTTCAAAAGCTGCAGGATCCATCTGCCTGCCATCTTCACTGTTGATTCCACAGTCCAAGCACCACCACTTCAGTGCCTGGGCCACCGCAGTAGACTCTCTACATCTTCTTTTTTTCCTTCCCTCCACCACACAAAGCTATGATGGTGTTTTTGCTTTCAATTTATTTTTTTTTTAATTGAAGGGTAATTGCTTTACAGAATTTTGTTGTTTTCTATCAAACCTCAACATAAATCAGCCAGGCGGCTGCTGCTGCTGCTAAGTCGCTTCAGTTGTGTCCGACGCTTTGTGACCCCATAGACGGCAGCCCATCAGGCTCCCCCGTCCCTGGGATTCTCCAGGCAAGAACACTGGAGTGGGCTGCCATTTCCCTCTTCAATGCATAAAAGTGGAAAGTGAAAGGGAAGTCGCTCAGTCGTGTCTGACTCTTCGTGACCCCATGGACTGCAGCCTACCAATAGGTATACATATATTCCCTCCCTTTTGAACCGCCCACCCATCTCCTGGCCCATCCCACCCCTCTAGGTTGATACAGAGCCCGTTTGCGTTTCCTGAGCCATACAGCAAATTCCCATTGGCTATCTATCTTACGGTAAGTTTTCAAGTTACTCTTTCCACACAACTCATCCTCTCCTCCCCTTTCCCCATGTCTATAAATCTATTCTTGAAGTCTGTTTCTCCATTGCTGCCCTGTAAATAATTTCTTCAGCACCATTTTTCTAGATGTATGTGTTAGAATATGATTATGATAGTGTTTTAAAAACATTAGCTATAATCAACAGAAATCACACATATACTATGTTTACCAAAGACATGTACAAGAATATTCCTTGTAGCATTATTTATAATAATATCAAACGATACATAACCCAAAGGTCTATAAGAGTAGAAATGATAACACTGGGGCCTCTCTGGTGGCCCAGTGGCCATGACTCCAAGCTCCCAATGCAAGGAGCGCCGGTTGGATCCTTGGTCAGGGAACTTGACCCTGCACAATGCAAGTAAAGAATCCGCATGCTGCAATGCAGATGGAAGGTCCCATGTGCTGGAGCTAAGACTCAGCATGGCCAAGTAAATAATTTTTTGAAAAAAAAGGTGACACTGAAATTCTGAACTGCAAGGAAAGTAGAATGAGCTACAACTAGGTGCCCTGGCATGGATGGATCTCAGAAATATGATGCAGAGTGAAATAAATCAAACACAACAAAGTACCTATTTATAAAGTTCAAGAATAGACAAAGCCAAGGTGTTTTCCTCCAAGTTTATTGAGGTATAATTAGCAAATAAATTATATATGATGTGTATGATACAATGATTGATATATATATACATTGTGAAATGATTATCACAAATAGGTCAGTTTACAAATCTATTACTTCACTTCCCAGAGTTACTGTGTGTGCGTCTGCATGCACATGTGTGTGTGTGTGTGTGTGTGTGTGTGAGTGGAAGTGTGCTAAAGATCTACTCTTTTAGCAAGTTTCTTCTTTACTATGTGTTAAATAGATAATTAGTGGGAAGCTGCTTTACTGCACAAGGGGCTCAGCTTGGTGCTCTGTGGTGACCTAGAGAGATGGGATAAGAGGGTGGGAGAGAGGCTCAGGCAGAGGGGATGTATGTCTACATATAGCTGATGCACTTTGTTGAACAGCAGAAACTAACACAACTTTGTAAAGCAACGGCTCCCCGCTCCCTCCGAAAGAGACTCTGACTCCCACCAGGGCACTCACTCTGTCTCTCCCTCTTAGATCGCTCACTCTAGGGGAAGCAGGCTGCTGTGTTGTGAGCATTCTTTGGGAGGGGTTTACTTGTGAGAAACTGAAGCCTCCAGCCCACAGTCATGGAAGAACTGAGGCCTAGTTGTTGCTGTTCAGTTGCCCAGTCATTTCCAACTGTTTGCAACCGCATGAACTGCAGCACTCCAGGCTTCCCTGTCCTCGCTATCTTCCAGTGCATGCTCAGTCTCTCCAGTCATGTCCGGCCCTTTGCAACCCCATGGACTGTGGCCAGAATCCTCTTTCTATGCAATTCTTCAGGCAAGAATATTGGAGTGGCTTGCCATTTCCTCCTCCAGGAGCTCTTCCTGACCCAGGGATTGAACCTGTGTTTCCTGCATCACAGGCAGATTCTTTACCCACTGAAATACCTAGGAAGCCCTCACTCTCTTCTGGAGTTTCCTCAAACTCATGTCCACTGAGTCGGGGATGCCATCCAACCGTCTCATCCGCTGTTGTCCCCTTCTCCTCCTGCCTTCAATCTTTCCCAGCATCAGAGTCTTTTCCAATGGGCCAGCTCCTCACATCAAGTGGCCAAAGTACTGGAGCGTCAACTTCAGCATCAGTCCTTCCAATGAATATTAAGAACTGATTTCCATTAGGATTGGCTGGTTTGATCTCCTTGGAGTCGCTGGTTTGATCTCCTTGGAGTCCAAGGGACTCTCAAGAATCTTCCTCAGCACCACAGTTTGAAAGCATCAATCCTGAGACCTGCCCACCTTCACAAGAATCAGCTTGGAAGCAGATTCTTTAACCCCAGTGAAACCCTGAGATGAATGTGACCCTGATCCAACTTGACGACAACCTCAGGACAGACTCTGAGCCAGAAGCACCCAGTTAAGCCACTGCTAACTTTCAGAGCCTCCTAAACTGTGCAAAATAATAATTGTTCATTATTTTAAATAGCTTAATTTCAGGATGTTCTGCCACACACCAATACAAAAACAGTGGAGACTGATTTTCAAGCACAGCCTTACCATAGTGGTAGCCCTAACTTAACATCCAATCCAGTGGTTCTCTGTGGTCCTATTATTAAATATTTCTTATGATAGTCTTATTTCCCCAAAGGCTTAAGCTTTTCACAGGAATGCATATTACAGAACTTTTCTGATGTCTTCAAATTAACAAGGTGCCAAAAGCACAGCAAGCACTTTATAAATGCCTGCTGAATTCATTTTTTTTTTTAAACTCCATGTAACCACTTTTGAATAGAGCACTATTGCATGTGTTCACCTTGATGCAGTTAGAAAATTACTCAAGGTGCTATGAACGGAGTAAAAAGGATAACACACACACAAAGAAAATACTTCTCTCTGAAGAACAGATTCTAAACAACATTCAAATAATTTGGCATAAGGGACATTTTCATTCAGTAAGACCTCTGACAAGGATCCCTGTAACTTGATTTCTTTCTCTTGCAGTCAAAGTTGGCAGGAAAACATGTAAGGAAAGGAGAACCATCAGCATGAAATAAAAAGACATGGATGGAAGAATCTGACAATTTATATGAAATATTAATATGATGTTGAATTATAGAAATATAAAAAGAAGTACATAGAGCAAAAGATTTGGAGACTCTCAAATATTTCGCTTTTAGTACCCTAATAAGGCTAAAAGAATAGTGAACAAAATGAACACTTTTCTGTGTTAAGACCCACTAGTTAAGCACCTTTCCAGAGAGACTATATTCAAAGCTGTTTACTTCTATTAAAATTGCTTAAAAATAAGCAATACGCCATTAAAACTGGGCTACTAAGTAAAAATTCTTAACATTTACAAAACAATGATTTATTAAAATACTTCATTTTTCTATAATCCATGCCTGATTTTTCTGTCAGTTGCTGTAGGTTTGATGTATCAACGATAGATTTCATAGGTGAATTCTGCCTTGGGGTGGCTAAGTGTAGGCATCTCTTTAATAATTTTAATCCCTAGGTGATGTTTCCACAAATAAACACAATGATTATGTTTTACATTTTGTTTATGACATTGTATGCTTCAGATGATCAGATCTCAATCTTCTGAGTCTTATTATGCCGGAAGGAAAGAAGATTCTCAGAAAACCTGATAGGAGGATTTTGCAAGGATACAGGAAGTAACTTGAAGGGAAACCCACAGACCAAATGTGGACCATAATGAATTATAAGTCATGGAAAAAATTGAAATCCAGGAGTGAGAGCTGATAATAAATAAATGGTAAGTAGATACATGAGTGAAGCAATGAGCCCCAACTGGTTAACAAGGAGAGGGTACCATGGTTGTAAAGTTACCATTTCACAATTTTGGGAAAGGTGAGTTTAGGCAAGAAATGTCAATGGATGCTAAGTTTAGGAGGAAACTTTGGATGAGAAGCACTATTTTGCATGGTCAAAGTATCCTTTCACACATTGCTTACTAAATATGCATGGAATTCTAGAGGGGTGGGATGGGAGGGAGTGAGGGAGACTCAAGAGGGAGGGGATATATGTACGTATACAACCGATCTATACAATTACAAATGTGATGCAGCTGTATGAATCACATGCAACTGATTAACGTTATACAGCGGAAATGAACACAACGTTGTAAAGCAATTATACTACAGTGAAAACATGCAAGGAAAATATAATAAAAATATGGTAGAGAAATTAGAATTTGCCTCGACCAGGTAATCACTGAGGAAGGCTTCCTTATTTTTCCTTGCTATTCTTTGGAACTCTACATTCAAATAGGTATATCTTTCCTTTTCTCCTTTGCCTTTCACTTTGCTTCTTTACTCAGCTATTTGTAAGGCCTCCTCAGACAACCATTTTGCTTTTTTGCATTTCTTTTTCTTGGGAATGGTCTTCAAAAGGAAGAAAGCCTTCCTCAGTGATCAGTGCAAAGAAATAGAGGAAAACAATAGAATGGGAAAGACTGGAGATCTCTTCAAGAAAATTAGAGATACCAAGGGAATATTTCATGCAAAGATGGGCACAACAAAGGACAGAAATGATATGGACCTAACAGAAGCAGAAGATATTAAGAAGAGGTGGCAAGAATACACAGAAGACATATACAAGAAAGATCTTCATGACCCAGATAACCATGATGGTGTGATCACTCACCTAGAGCCAGACACCCTGGAATGTGAAGTCAAGTGGGCCTTAGGAAGAAGCATCACAATGAACAATGCTAGTGGAGTTGACGGAATTCCAGCTGAGCTATTTTACATCCAAAAAGGTGATGCTGTGAAAGTACTACACTATGCCAGCGAATCTGGAAAACTCAGCAGTGGCCATGGGACTGGAAAAGGTCACTTTTCATTCCAATCCCCAAAAAGGCAATGCCAAAGAATGTTCAAAGTACTGCATAATTGCACTCATCTCGCATGCTAGTAAATTAATGCTCAAAAAAAATTCTCCAAGCCAGGCTTCAACAGTATGTTAACTGTGAAATTCCAGATGTTCAAGCTGGATTTAGAAAAGGCAGAGGAACCAGAGATCAAACTGCCAACATCCGTTGGATCATCAAAAAAGCAAGAGAATTCCAGCAAAACATCTACTTCTGCTTTATTGACTGCGCCAAAGCCTTTGACTGTGTGGATCACAGCAAACTGTGGAAAATTCTTAAAGAGATGGGAATACCAGACCACTTGACCTGCCTCCTGAGAAATGTGTATTCAGGTCAAGAAGCAACAGTTAGAACTGGACATGAAACAAAAGACTGGTTCCAAATTGGGAAAGGAGTACGTCAAGGCTGTATATTGTCACCCTGCTTATTTCACTGATATGCAGTATATCATGTGAAATGTCAGGCTGGATGACGCACACAATGGAATAAAGATTTCTGGGAGAAATATCAACAACCTCAGATATGCAGAAGATACCATCCTTATGGCAGAAAGTGAAGAAGGACTAGAAAGCCTCTTGATGAAAGTGAAAGAGGAGAGTGAAAGTTTGCCTAAAACTCAACATTCAGAAAACTAAGATCATGGCATCTGGTCCCATCACTTCATGGTAACAGAGGAACCAGAGATCAAACTGCCAACATCCGTTGGATCATCAAAAAAGCAAGAGAATTCCAGCAAAACATCTACTTCTGCTTTATTGACTGCGCCAAAGCCTTTGACTGTGTGGATCACAGCAAACTGTGGAAAATTCTTAAAGAGATGGGAATACCAGACCACTTGACCTGCCTCCTGAGAAATGTGTATTCAGGTCAAGAAGCAACAGTTAGAACTGGACATGAAACAAAAGACTGGTTCCAAACTGGGAAAGGAGTACGTCAAGGCTGTATATTGTCACCCTGCTTATTTCACTGATATGCAGTATATCATGTGAAATGTCAGGCTGGATGATGCACACAATGGAATAAAGATTTCTGGGAGAAATATCAACAACCTCAGATATGCAGAAGATACCATCCTTATGGCAGAAAGTGAAGAAGGACTAGAAAGCCTCTTGATGAAAGTGAAAGAGGAGAGTGAAAGTTTGCCTAAAACTCAACATTCAGAAAACTAAGATCATGGCATCTGGTCCCATCACTTCATGGGAAATAGATGGGGAAGCAATGGAAACAGTGAGAGACTTGGTTTTGGGGGCTCTAAAATCACTGCAGATGGTGACTGCAGCCATGAAATTAAAAGATGTTTCCTCTCTGGAAGAAAAGCTATGACAAATCTAGACAGCATATTAAAAAGCTGAGCTATTACTGTGCCAATAAAGGTCCATCTAGTCAAAGCTATGGTTTTTCCAGTAGTCATGTATGGATATGAGAGTTGGACCATTAAGAAAGTTGAGCTCTGAATAATTGATGCTTTTGAACTGTGGTGTTGGAGAAGACTCTTGAGAGGCCCTTGGACTGCAAGGAGATCCAACCAGTCCACCCTAAAGGAAATCAGTCTTGAATTTTCATTGGAAGGACTGATGCTGAAGCTGAAACTCCAATACTTTGGCCACCTGATGCGAAGAACTGACTCACTGGAAAATGCACTGATACTGGGAAAGATTGAAAGTGGGAGGAGAAGGGAATGACAGAGGATGAGATGGTTGGATGGCATCACCAACTCAGTGGACATGAATTTGAGCAAGCTCCAGGAACTGGTGATGGACAGGGAGACCTGGCATGCTGCAGTCCATGAGGTCATAAAGAATTGGACATGACTGAACAAATGAATTGAAATGAACTGACCAGGTGATCAAAAGTATCACCACCAAAAGGGATGAGTGGACATGATGTGCCTCAGTATGTGGTACCTTGAAAGGGCCTTAGCTTCACTTAGCAGGACTCCTGAGAGGATGAGTACCTGAACATGGTCATGAGGAAATACTTGACAAGCCCCAAATGAGGTGCATTCTATTCAAAAGAAGGGCTTGTAGCCTTCAAATAGGTCATTGTCATGAAAGGCTGAAGAACTCTTTCACACTGAAGATGAAAGAATCATGACAAATAAACTGATATCTGGTAATGTATTGCATCAATATTAAATTTATTTACATTGACACCTGTATTGTGATTATGTAAGAAAAGATTAACCTTCTTAATCAATACACAGTAACTACTGGAACGAAGCATACAACTTACTCTCAAATGGCAGGAAAATGCTGTGTAGGGGAGGGGATGAAAGAGCAAATGTTAATGCATTTAAGTGTTAACCACATATTAACAAATTAAATTATATCAAGATTATGTAAATTTGGGTAGAGGATCTTTGGGTTTTCTTAGTACTTTTCCTATACCTTTCCTATTTAACTTGAAATGACTTCCAGATAAAAGCTTTAAGATAGTTTCTACCTGGGCTTCCCTGGTGGCTCAAATGGTAAAGAATCTGCCTGCAATGTGGGAGACCTGGGTTTGATCCTTGGGTTGGGAAGATCCCCAGGAGAAGGGAATGGTAACCCACTCTAGTATTCTGGCCTGGAGAACTCAATGGACAAAAAGAGCCTGGCAGGTTACAGCCCATGGGGTCACAAAGAGTTGGACACAACGGAGCAACACACATTTTCTATAAATTTGAAATGACTTTCAGATAAAAATTTTAAAAGTACAAGTCTTCATTTAAAGTCAAATTATGTGACTTTCAATAGTTGAAGTGTACGGCATGTAAACTGTATCTTAAGGAGGCTATCATTAAATGTCAATGATAAAATCTGATTGATGGACATAAAAGGCATTTACTGTAAATTGGAATTTTCTTGGTGGTCCAGTGGTTAAGACTCCATGCTTACAATGCAGGAGGTGTGGGTTTGATCCCTGGTAAGGGAACTTAAGATCCCACATGCCTCATGCTGCAGCCCCAAACTGGGCTTCCCAGGAGATCAAGAATCCACCTGCCAGTTCAGGAGACATAAGAGACTCAGGTTTGATCCCTGGGTGGGGAAGATCCAGTGGAGGAAGGAAATGGCAACCCACTCCAGTATTCTTGCCTGGAGAATCCCATGGACAGAGAAGACTGGTGGGCTGTGGTCGATAGGGTTGCAAAGAGTCAGACATGACTGAAACAACTTAGCATGCATGCATTGTAAAATTATTTCAAGTTTGTTTGAAACAATTTGAAAACTTTTAAAATAAAATGATCTTAATAAAATTGAAATAAATCGAAAGGAGATTAATGTAGCAAAAATTTAAACATTAAAAAATGCACACTTTTAGTATGTTAGCTTCTCTAAGCACCATGTACAACTGGTATTACTACAACTTAAGTCCTGGACCACACCAGCATTCATGTATGATTTCAGCAAAAATGATTTTGGTATGTGCATCCTCTCCTGTTTTACACTCTCTAGGATTATTTCACGACTGTACACAAATCTGAGGTTCACAAGCTTCAGAGACAGACATGAATTTGAGTATTTTGGTATTACATGCAGCTTTTGATATTTAATAATAGTACTTAATGACAGGCTATCTAGAACTTTCTCCATCCATTGCAGACACCTTACTTGACATTTCTTCTCTAAGAACTCTTTGCAAGCTCACAAAGAGAATGTGGCCACAACTAGCCTTCCCTGTTCTCCTGACTATATTTCATCCTACATATAAATTAGATCTGGACATTGAGGCATCTCAGTCCTTGACTCTGGGCTCCATTTCAGCTTCTGTAACACTTTTTGATATCCTGAAGTAGAGCCCAGAGTCAAGGACTGAGACAGAGAGCCCCATCTGTAGTGGGAGAAAGCAGCAAAGTTACACGGCAAAGGGTGTAGATATAATGGGAGCTCAGGATTACCAGTCAGTAAGGCTGTCTGTCCGGTACATGAAAAAGTGAAGGTGAAAGAAAGTGTTAGTTGCTCCATCGTGTCTGATTCTTTGTGATCCCATGGACTGTAGACTGCCAGGCTCCTCTGTCCATGGGATACTCCGGGCAAGAATACTGGAGTGGGTAACCATTCCCTTCTCCAGGGGATCTTCCTGACCCAGGGACTGAACTCAGGTCTCCTGCATTGTAAGCAGATTTTTTATCATTTGAGCCACCAGAGTAGGCTGTCTAGTACATGCAACACAAAATCACTCCTCCTCTGCTTCTCCTCTTTTCTTACTCTGATTCGTTACCATTCCCTTCAGTTCTGTGAGCTCTCCATACCCTCCAAGCTTCTCCTCTGTCTTCAGTTAATTAAAATTGATTTGGGTTGCTTACTATCAAAGAATGCTAGTGGAAACTTTCTTGAAGTCCAATATAAATATGCTTACTATATATGCTGTTGTATTCTTTTATTTCCTTAGATTTCCAAAAACAAGAGTAAGAAATGATTATTTTCAGAACTGAGTGCCTTTGTGTGTTGGTTGTTTTTTTAACTTATAAATTCAAAATTGATTTTCACACACTTCAGGTTTATATAGAATCAGCAGTTCAACAGCAAATTTAATGAGCATCTGACATATTCACGATAATGGTACCTAACACTCTTATTTTCCCACCATCATTTTTATTATTTACCTTTAAAACTAATAAACATATAAAGTTATCTCCCTCATTTGTTTAGCTGCTTGTGATCTGCCTTCTCTGTAACACGTGAGCCGGGTGATAGGAGAAGCATGGTGTCTTTCGTTCATCTTATTCTCAGCGTCTTGGACAGTGTCAGCACATGGGAGTCTTAGTAAATTATTCATTCAACTGCCTAAACTCACTTGGTAGATTCAGCATACAGTGTTACTTATTGACTTATTCCGTACACTGGTTGCAGTAGTTTTATTTATTTAGTTTTAGTTGCGAGGCTTACAGGATCTTAGTTCTCCGATCAGGGATCAAACCCGGGCCATATGCAGTGAAAGTGCAGAGTCCTAACCACTGAATCATCAAGGAATTTCCAACGTACAATTTTTAAAACTGTGGCTTTTAATCAAATTTACCAACCATTATTGATACAATTTAAAAATGTTCATTTTTAACTCAACTGTCAGAGTTAGAAAACTTTACTCTTGCTACCACATAGGGTTCAGGGGAGGGAAAGAAACATCTTCATTGTAGTTATCATAATTACTAATGGATTGTGGGCTCTAAACCCACAAAGGTTAAGGAGATAAGCCGATTAAGAATGGATATGAAGAGAAGCACAAAATAGATAATGATGTTACACAACTTTATTCAGAGGGACAAAAAAAAACAAAAAAAAAAACTGGAAACAAAAACTTCAAAGTTCAGTATATTTGCTTTACCAAAATGTTGGTTTTGGTTTTTCCAGTGACAGCCTTGTGATAAACTAGAAGACAAAATGAGGCTAAGACATCTGTGATAGATTTCAAAATGGCTACAAATTCTTTCTTATCTATGTGCAAATGCCTAAGCATATGACTGTATAGCTGTTCCTACTACGAAAGATGGTCTACATCTGCATATTTTCAACCTGGGTTCAGCTGTGCAGTTTGTTTTAGCCTGAGGACCCTGGTGGGCTACAGTCTAAGGGGCTGCAAAGAGTTGGACACGACTGAGCATGCACACGCCATGCCATGAGACATCAACATACTTGCTGTAAGTAGATCCAAGAGAAATGTGAGTGGATCAGGATTTGTCTTGTCTTGCTTTGTTAGAACCTGAAGACCACGTGCCTGTGATAGCCTCCTGGACAATAGCGCATTGCAGATTGCAGGGAGCCGAGAGATAGGTTGAATCGGCTCAGCCCCGCTCTCACCAAGGGAGTTTCTGGAGAAGCTTTAAATAGGACTTCACCCAGTCCAACAATGGCCAGTCATGTGAGTGATACCTCTGTAAACCATTCAGCCTTGACCAAGCCAGCCCAGACCAAGAGAACTATCCAAACAACTCACAGAAGCATGAAAAATAATAAATGTTTAATGTTTTAACCATCATATTTTGCTGTGGTTTGTCAGACAATAAAGCTACTATTCCTCTGAAATAGCAGTTCTTAACAATAAGAGGGCTAAAAACATCACCAGTACTAAGGCAGTGAAAACCTTAAAACTTGAAATTAGAAATATAACAACTGGAAACCTATAGTAATGAAGTAGAGTTTATAAGAAGACTCTTAGTTTTAAATTCTAAGGCTTCAGTTTCTTTAAGGAACTAATCAAAGTGTCCCTTTTAGAAGTGGTTAATTACATTTTTTGTGAAAATAAATATTGCACAGAAAGACATATTATTGATAAATTTGCCAAGCTGATCACTGGCATCTATTTTAAACTGATACTGTTTAGTGATAACAGGCTGGATTTGTTTTCTTCAATAACCAAGAAATCAGATTCTTCTCTTGGAAATAGTTTTAAAAGAGTGGCATTATTAGGCAGAAGGCTAACTTTTTTTTTTAAATTTTCCTGCCCTATTTGGCACACCAAAAGATAAATTTAAAGTAATTTTCCAATGTTTCAGTACAGAATATTAGTGTTACATGTAAAATGTAGGCTGATACAATCCACTAATAATACTTTCTGGACTTTTCAGTCAGAGATCATCTTTCTCTCATTTGTAGCTCAGAAGAGATTTTATCATATGCTCTCTTATTGTAGCCTAGGGGACCTCAGATAAGCTCCCATTTCCCAATTGATAACTTTAGAAATTCTGATGACTTTCATCTAAGAAAGGCAATAAAGAAATGTACCAGGATGTTCAAGTTAAAGTTTTGACTTAGAGAGATGATACAACAGCTTGACATCCCCAAACCTAATCACAACCAGCAAACTGTGTAAAAGCTGTACTAAGAAAAATTTCCTGGAGCCCTGAACTGCCTCATCCAGTAAAAGAATATTAAGTGCCCTGCAGAGAGAAGATATATGTTGGGAATGATCATGTGTAAAGTTGGTTGCCATGTGGGACTGGGGGTGAGGATGAGGGGTAACAGAGGTGGAGGGTATAGGGAAGGTGCTATTTTCCCTACCTCAAGCACACAGAAGGGGTTTCTCTGGACTCTGGGGAGGATTACAATGTTCCTTGTTGTTGTGGCTGTTGAGATGAAAGAAATTAACAAAGCGAGAGTAGGAGTTAAGTTTTATTTGGGGAAAAAGGGAGACTATAGCCCGGGAAACTGTATTTCAGATAGTTCTGAGAAACTGCTCCAGGAGGCGGGGGAAGGAGCTAGGATATATAGAATTTTTGCAACAATGGGCAGGTAGTCTGAATGTCAAAAGATGATTGTTAATTAAAGAAAACCAGACACCTCAGCTTAAAAATTTTAGTACTTTTCTATATATGAGAAGATGCATATGGACTCATTGAAATGATTCTTTTGAAATGTGCCTCAGCTTTCTGGGGTCAGTCGCTTGTATTTTCACATCTTGAGTTTCTTCAGGGATCACCATAGGGAGTGGCTGCTAGATGGCAGATACTCTTTTCAGCCCTGAGTTTCCTCAGGGCTTACCAGCTCACGTTGGAGGGCCATGATCATTGATGACTGTGATATCCTTTGTTTACTGATGTGGCAGGAAATATTCCATTTCTCACAGATCTTAGAGAACTCACATTGCCTCCCACCCTGGGAGCCAACACAGACTGTGCCTGAGCCACAGCCATACAGGCAGTCCCTCTGGACAAGATGTAGCCTTGAGGACGAGGGAGCTGGTGTGACCTCAGGAAACAAGAACCTGGAGGTGAGCTCCTTCGTGTTCCTAGGAGCAGAGGAAGGCTACCAGGAACCAAGGCAGGCAATGCCCCAGGCCACTAGGTGACCCGCAGAGGAGTCATTCAGCACCAAGCTCCGCGGGCCTGCACGACACAGCCATGACAACCGAATTCTGCTTCACACTCATGCCAGGTCCCAGGGTCAGTTCCCCAAATTACTCGACCTTATAGGAATTGCCTGGGTCCTTACTCTCTGAGCTCCAGCATTGGAGGAGGCATCAGCATTGGAAGAAGAGAAGACTAAGGGGAGGAAATGAAAAAACAGAGTGGCTGCAAACCACTGCACCCCTGGGCCCTGACTGGGTGCTCCCGATCAGCAGGAAAGTGGTTGGGAATGTGACATGAAGCCAAGTTGAGTTTCAATGCACTGTGCATTTAAATATAGAATTAAGATGGTTTATGACTTAAATCACTATAGTCTCATAATGTAAGAGGGAGCAAAAGAGAGGGAGCAAAAAAGCCCCAAAGAGAAGAGCTTGCTGAAAATTTTATCTGGAGAAAAATCAAAACAGTACACAAGAAAAACTGCAATTTGACAACATCACAAGTCCAGCCTGTTGAATGTACTGGTTATGCTAATGATGTTTGGTTTAAAAGTGCTGTTGTAAACATATTTTGTAGAAATTTATATTTGAGGAGCTTCTAGCAGACTGTAGGTAAGTACTGTTTTTCTCCCTATTCAATACTTATTATGGGCTTTCCGTTCAGTCACTCGGTTGTGTCTGACTCTTTGTGACCCCATGGACTGCAGCATGCCAGGCCTCCTGGTCCATCACCAACTCCCAGAGTCCACCCAAACCCAGGTCCATCCAGTCGGTGATGCCATTCAACTATCTTATTCTCTGTCATTCCCTTCTCCCCCTGCTTTCAATCTTTCCCAGCATCAGGGTCTTTTCCAATGAGTCAGTTCTTCGTATCACATGGCCAAAGTATTGGAGTTTCAGCTTCAGCATCAGTCCTTCCAATGAATATTCAGGACTGATTTCCTTTAGGATTGACTTGGGTCCCCCCAAATTCATATGGAGTCCTTTACTCTGATTCATAAGAATGTAAGTGGAATTGGAGACAGAGATTTTAAAGTGCCATTAAGTTAAAATGAGGTCATTTGAATGGGTCTTAATCCAATATGACTAGTGTCTTAATAAAAAGAGGATACTAGGACACAGACAGCATACACAGAGGGAAAACCACGTGAAGACACAGGGAAAATACAGCCATATACAAGCCACAGAGAAAGGACACAGAAGAAACCAATCTTGCTGACACCTTGGTCTTTAACTTCTAGCCTCCAAAACTGTGAAAATAAACTTGTTCTTAAGCCCTAGGAAACTAATACAACACTCTACACAGACAGGGAGAGAAGAGGAATTTAGTGGCTGAATACCATGGTTCTAGTATTCATCACTGCTGTAACAGTATTTAAGACTTTCTGGAGTTTTCATCAGCTTTTCATCATCACTCTGATTTTTTGAGCGGGAATCATTTATATTAATCAATCAGATGTAGATATAGAGTGGGGCTTCTTGGGAGTCAAAATCAATACATCTTTCCAGGATTGGAAATTTCAGTCCTGCTTGCTTTCAGAGGAATTAGGTTTGATATCATACAAAATCAGGATTGTATTTTAAATTCACAGTCTATTTTCTCTTGTTTCTAATGCCTTGGCAAATGGTTCAAAACAATTTGTGGATTGGAAGCAAGCTCAACCACTGCAGAAAATATTAAAGGACGTGACTTGCCAATGTGGAGAAAGGGTTTTTAAATGCACTTAGACATGTTATATAGCTATTGTTAAAAGATATAGCTCACTGAGACTAAAATCATTGTTTTATAGACATTAGCCAACATTTAATGGACTGTCTTTAATAAACTCATTTACCAGGCCAGTTAACTCATTAACTTAGGAATGCTTTTTTTCCATTGAATTATTCAGGAAATTCTACCAGAAATTTCACTAATTGCATACATAGATATTGAAGTTCTCATAGAGGTTATAAAGTCACTTGTAAAAACCTACCTTAAAATATTTTAAGCGAATTCACTTTTTTCATTATGGTTTACCATAGGATATTGAATATAGTTCCCTGTGCTATACAGTAGGACCTTGTTGTTTGTCTATTTTATATGCAGTACTTTGCATCTGCTAATCCCAAGCTCCCAATCCATCACTCTTCTACCCTTCTTCCCCCTTGGCAACCTGAAGTCTGTCATCTATATTTGTGAGTCTGTTTCTGTTTCATAGACAGGTTCATTTGTGTTATATTTTAGGTTCCACACATAAGTGGTACCATATGGTGCTTGTCTTTCTCTTTCTGACTTACTTCACTTAGTATGATAATCTCTAGAACCATCCCTGTAGCTGCAAATGGAATTATTTCATTCTTTCTGTGTGTGTGTGTGTGACTGAGTAATAATACTCCATTGTATATATACTAATATATTCCACATCTTCTTTATCCACTAACTATCCTGGACATTTAGATTGCTTCCACATCAGGGCTGTTGTAAATAGTGATGTTCTGAAGACAGGGATGTATATATCTTTTTGATTTATAGTTTTGTTTGGATATATGCCCAGGAGTGGGATTGCAGAATCATATGGTGGCTCTAATTTTAGTTTTTGAAGAAACTCCCTATTGTTTTCCATAGTTGCTGAAGCAATTTACATTGCCACCAATAATGTAGAAGTGTTCTTTTTTGTCCACACCCTCTCCAGCATTTATTCATAGACTTTTAATTCTGACTGGTATGAGGTGGGACCTCACTGAAGTTTTGCTTGCATTTCTCTAATAACTAGCATTGTTGACCAACTTTCCATGTTAGGCTCATTTTAATTCCACTTCTGTAATTTGCAAGGAAATCCACAGTCCATCCTAAAGGAGATCGGTCCTGGGTGTTCATTGAGGGACTGATGTTGAAGCTGAAACTGCAATACTTTGGCCACGTTGTGGAGAAGACTCATGTGTTTGACTGTGTTTGACTCATTTGGAAGACCTGGATGTTGGGAGAGATTGAGGGCAGGAGGAGAAGGTGTCAATAGAGGATGAGATGGTTGGATGGCATCACCGACATAATGGACATGGCTTTGGGTGGACTCTGGGAGTTGGTGATGGACAGGGAGGCTGGCGTGCTATGGTTCATGGGGTCGCAAAGAGTCAGACACAACTGAGTGGCTGAACTGAACTGAATGTAGTTTAACCAAGGACTTACACAAATACTTAAGCAGATCCACAGCTATATATCTTTTAGGGTGGGGGAAGGGATATACATGATACTTGTTGACACTTGAGTGCACAAATGCAAGCCAGCAAATAGCCAAATAAAACTCTTAAATTTTCACATAGAATGGTGACTGCTTCAGTCAAAAGGCATTTACTTGGAGATGGAAATAGAAAATCACCATTATTATCCATATTATAATATTCATAGGTATGACTATAATGATCTCAATGTTTGAAAACCAACCACTTTGCTTATTTTAAAGGAGACTGACAACTTGAAAAGCTGTCTATTTTAATTAATTTACAAAAACCCACCTTTGTGACATAGGTCAGAGTTTGAATTATTTATAAAGTTTTTTTCTCCTAAATAGCAAAAAACAAAACAAAACAAAAAAAACCCGCTTAATTGTACACTTGAATAAGTGCAAAATCTGAGTTAGTACTATCCAAATTAATAAATCAGATTGATTATATTCTTTGCAGTCAAAGATGGAGAAGGTCTATACTGTCAGCAAAAACAATACTGGGAGCTGATTGTGGCTCAGATCATGAACTCCTTATTGCCAAATTCAGACTTGAATTGAAGAAACTGGGGAAAACCACTAGGCAAAGAAGTATGAACTAAATTAAATCCCTTATGATTATACAGTGGAAGAGAGAAATAGATTTAAGGGGCTAGATCTGATAGAGTGCCTGAAGAACTATGGATGGAGGTTCATGACATTGTACAGGAGACAGAGATCAAGACCATCCCCCAAAAATAGAAATGCAAAAGAGCAAAATGGCTGTCTGAGGAGGCCTTACAAATAGCTGTGAAGAGAAGAGCAGGAAAAAGCAAAGGAGTAAAGGAAAGATATACCCATTTGAATGCAGAGTTCCAAAGAATAGCAAAGAGAGGTAAGAAAGCCTTGCTCAGTTTTCAGTGCAAAGAAATAGAGGAAAACAATAGAATAGGAAAGACTAGAGATCTCTTCAAGAAAATTAGAAATATCAAGGGAACATTTCATGCAAGTTCAGTTCAGTTCAGTCACTCAGTTGTGTCCGACTCTTTGCGACCCCATGAACCTCAGCACGCTAGCCTCCCTGTCCATCATCAACTCCCAGAGTCCACCCAAAGCCATGTCCATTGTGCTGGTGATGCCATCCAACCATCTCATCCTCTATTGAACCCTTTTCCTCCTGCCCTCAATCTCTCCCAGCATCAAGGTCTTCTCAAATGAGTCAGCTCTCTGCATCGTGGCCAAAGTATTGCAGTTTCAGCTTCAATATCAGTTCCTCCAATGAACACCCAGGACTGATCTTCTTTAGGATGGACTGATTGGATCCCCTTGCAGTCCAAGGAACTCTCAAGAGTCTTCTTCAACACCACAGTTCAAAAGCATCAATTCTTCGGCTCTCAGCTTTCTTTACAGTCCAACTCATGTCCACACATAACCACTGAAAAACCATAGCCTTGACTAGAAGGACCTTTGTTGACAAAGTAATGTTTCTGCTTTTCAATATGTTGTCTAGGTTAGTCATAACTTTCCTTCCAAGGAGTGTCTTTTAATTTCATGGCTGCAATCACCATGCAAAGATGGGCTCAATAAAGGACAGAAACGGTATGGACCTAACAGAAGCAGAAGATATTAAGAAGAGGTGGCAAGAGTTCACAGAAGAACTATACAAAAAAGATCTTCACGACCCAGATAATCATAATGGTGTGATCACTCACCTAGAGCCAGACATTCTGGAATGTAAAGTCAAGTGGGCCTTAGGAAGCATCACTTAAAACAAAGCTAGTGGAGGTGATGGAATTCCACTTGAGCTGTTTCAAATGCTGAAAGATGATGCTGTGAAAGTGCTGCACTCCATATACCAGCAAATTTGGAAAACTCAGCAGTGGCCACAGGACTGGGAAAGGTCAGTTTTCATTCCAACCCCAAAGAAAGGCCATGCCAAAGAATGCTCACACTACCACACAGTTGCACTCATCTCACATGCTAGTAAAGTAATGCTCAAGATTCTCCAAGCCAGGCTTCAACGATACGTGAACCATGAACTTTCAGATGTTCAAGCTGGTTTTAGAAAAGTCAGAGGAGCCAGAGATCAAATTGTCAACATCCGCTGAATTATTGAAAAAGCAAGAGAGTTCCAGAAAAACATCTCTTTCTGCTTTATTGACTATACCAAAGCCTTTGACTATGTGGATCACAGTCAACTGTGGAAAATTCTGAAAGAGATGGGAATACCAGACCTGACCTGCCTCTTGAGAAACCTGTATGCAGGTCAGGAAGCAACAGTTAGAACTGGACATGGAACAAAAGACTGGTTCCAAATAGGAAAAGGAGTACGTCAAGGCTGTATATTGTCACCCTGCTTATTTAATTTATGTGCAGAGTACATCATGAGAAATGCTGGGCGGGAGGAAGCACAAGCTGGAATCAAGCAAGATTGCTGGCAGAAATATCAATAACCTCAGATATGCAGATAACACCACCATTATGGCAGAAAGTGACGAAGAACTAAAGAGCCTCTTGATAAAAGTGAAAGAAGAGAGTGAAAAAGTTGGCTTAAAGCTCAACATTCAGAACACTAAGATCATGGCATCCAGTCCCATCACTTCATGGCAAATAGATGGGGAAACAATGGAAACAGTGGGTGACTTTATTTTCTGGGCTCCAAAATCACTGCAGATGGTAATTGCAGCCATGAAATTAAAAGACACTCCTTGGAAGAAAAGTTATGACTAACTCAGGTAGCATATTGAAAAGCAGAGACATTACTTTGTCAACAAAGGTCCATCTAGTCAAGGTTATGGTTTTTCCAGTGGTCATGTATGGATGTGAGAGTTGGACTATAAAGAAAGCTGAGCATCGAAGAATTGATGCTTTTGAACTGTGGTGTTGAAGACTCTTGAGAGTCCCTTGGATTGCAAGGAGATCCAACCAGTCCATTCTGAAGGAGATCAGCCCTGGGATTTCTTTGGAGGGAAAGATGCTAAGGCTGAAACTCCAGTACTTTGGCCACCTCATGCAAAGAGTTGACTCATTGGAAAAGACTCTGATGCTGGGAAGAACTGGGGGCAGGAGGAGAAGGGGATGACAGAGGATGAGATGGCTGGATCACTGACTTGATGTATGTGAGTCTGAGTGAACTCCGGGAGTTGGTGATGGACAGCGAGGCCTGGTGTGCTGCGGTTCATGGGGTTGCAAAGAGTCGGACACGACTGAGCAACTGAGCTGAACTGAACTAATATTATTATGTTTCATATTTGGATAACAAGGGGGAAAATCTGTTCTTTTCAAAACACAAACAACAGGAAGTGAAGCTTAGTAAAATGAACAGAGAGTGGTAATTCTCAACCAAAGAGTTGGGGCATAACAGATTGTCCTTGAAGCAAGATGTCTTCCAAGTTTCAGTCAAATGGGTTTGGGGTTCTTTCGGGTTTTGTTTGTAAAAGCACTAATGGTCTGTGATATCCAGGGCCTTTCTCATGGACTCTGACATATACCTCTCAAATTGGTTTTCTCTCAGTAAAGATCACAACCAAGAGTATTCCCTGGGGGCCCCAGAACATGGAGGTGGATAGAAAATTCCAGAAGGTTTGGTGTGGTGGATTCCAGACTCTGTGAAACTTCTGAAACAGTCCATGCAATTCCAAACACGGCAGTCAATAAAATGTATTAACCATCCCCCCAAAAAAGAATTGATTGGTTTGATCTCCTTGTAACCAACATTTCCCCTCCCCCACCCCAAGTCTTTGCTGCAGAAGTATTGAAGCAATATTAGTGAAGACAGTATTCTCCAGGTTCTGCTACTTTTTATGCTCAGTTCATTAAAAATACCGATCATTTTCCTTTTTTCCTTTTCCCTCTAGCTCATGCATAGCCTCTTCTTTTTGATTCACTGAATTCTCCGAAGGTACAAGGGCTAAGCCATGACTTTTAATAGACCCCTCACCTGGTACAATGGGACCAATTTAGCACCATTCAACCACACCACTATATAAGACCAAACACCACACCAGATACAAGAGAAATAAATAAACAAAAATTCTATCTCAAGATCTAGAGAGACTGACAGTTAAGACATATATCCTTCAGGTAAGGACTGTGCTATGAGGCAGGCATGTGAAAGATGCCACAGGAGGAACACAGCCCAGCAGAAGTGGAGAGAGGTGACGATGGACATCTTCCTAGAGAAGTAGGATGTGAGCTGAGCCTCTAAGAAGCTGAAGTTCACTGTGCATAGAACAAATGAGTGAATTCCCAACACGCTGCACTGCTTGCCATCTTTAAAGGCTCCTCAAGAACCTTAGATGAGAGATGACCTTAGGGAAGTAAAAGGCAGTTAAGTCATGAAGGCAAGGCTCATCCGACACCACCAGCGGAACAGCTCTTGTTAACATTACAAAGGGCAGAGATGTAAAAGAAGGCCTGGACCGACTGGGTTCTTTCTTGATATATTCTTTCAGGTATATTCTTGGTTCAAATCTCTCTACTCAGTTCTGAGAGTCCTAAGAGGTTTATAAAATGTCTGAAAATGTGATGTTCCAACTATTAACATAATAAAACAATTCCATAAAGGCCAGCATGAGACATTTCCTAAACATATTCAGAATTTTACTAAAAACTGAAGAAAATAGCCAATTTTGTGTATTCCTCCTTGACCCACAGGTAAGGGAGGAACTTGATTCACAGATGTGTACACGTTTGAGAGGACATAAAAGTACTTGTAATTGTTTTTAATGGTAAACAACTATATATATATATATATATTGGAGAAGGCAATGGCACCCCACTCCAGTACTCTGGCCAGAAAAATCTCATGGATGGAGGACCCTGGTGGGCTGCAGTCCATGGGGTCGCTGAGGGTTGGACATGACTGAGTAACTTCACTTTCACTTTTCACTTTCACACATTGGAAAAGGAAATGGCAACCCACTCCAGTGTTCTTGCCTGGAGAACCCCAGGGACGGGGAAGCCTGGTGGGCTACCATCTATGCGGTCGCACAGAGTCGGCCACGACTGAAGTGACTTAGCAGTAGCATATATAAGTATGTTAGTCAATCATGTCTGATCCCATGGACTGTAGCCTGCCAGGCTCCTCTGTTCATGGAATTCTCCAGGAAAGATTACTGGGGTGGGTAGGATTCCCTGCTATATCTTGTATTTTATGCACTTTTGCAAGTTAGTTAAAAACTAGTCATTTTTTTTGTCACTGTCAAGCATTGAGAATATATAAAAATGACAGACCCCTGCCTCCTGAGTAAAAATAAGATATAAGAACCAACCAAGTTGTAGATATGGTCGCATGCTTTTACCTCATCAAGCAATAATTATGTTTTAATCAACAAATAAAAGATTATATTGAAAACTATTTCTATCCTTCACTGCTTTGGCAATTGGAGAAAGAAAAAGATTCCAATATGAAATCTTGCAGTGAGACTCAACTAATGTATGGGCTTCAGTCCTGATCTACATTAACTTAGTCATGAGATAGATATATAAATAGACAGATATAATTTAAATTAAAAACTCGCAAAATCAAGATGATCTGGCCCACTATAGGAGAACATTAGTCCTTGAGTGCCTTTATGATGTTAATGAGTCGAGGAGTTTATTTTGTGAGAGACAGAAACTATGGTTGGAAAATATCACCTATGTTAAATGACTTGATGGAAAATAGCCAGAGATGGGCAAAGTCACATTTTTAAGATGTTGCCAAAATAAAGTTAGAACTCAGTAGTCTTGATCTGAAACACTGGGAAACTATCAATGGCAATAAAATTAACTAGGTGGTTAATGGCCCAAAATGAGAAGCTATCTATATTTAACACCAAATGAATACATTGGTATCTCAGAAATAGTATATATCAGCCTTGTAATGCTATCAAGACAATTTCAACTTTGTAGTGTGATCCAATAATCATAAAAGTCACAAATTTTCCTAAATAATCTGTAGTTTTATCATCACATCTCATCAGCTTGTTTTAGAAACTTGCTAGCCATTTTCAAGTAAGTTCATGTCTATTCCAAGTTTCATAATCCACTATTTTTATTATAATTTAAAGGCAGTGGTAAGAATGAAACCTTGGTCCAGCTTCTTGCCCAGGTAAAAGATTTGTTTCAAATGCAAAACAGGCCAATGAATTTTAATGTAAAAGGCAGAAGTTCAGTGAAGAGGTTTCAGATTCTACATTGCAACTAACCTTAAAGAAACCTCCACTTTTGGAATGCTTATGTATTATTAAAGAAGAAAAGCCAAAATTTACCTGAAAATGATAATTTAATACAGTAAGTCCCCTACACACAAACAAGTTCCATTCCAAGAGTGTGCTCATAAGTCCAATTTGTGCGTTAAGGCCAACAAAGTTAGCCTAGGTACCCAACTAACACAAGTGATTGTGTAGTACTATACTGTAATAGGTTTATAATACTTATCACACAAACAATACATTTTAAAAGCATACAAAAATAAAAGAAAGCATTTTTAATCTTATATTACTTACCTGGAAAAGTACAGTACAACACTGGGCTTCCTTGGTGGCTCAATGGTAAAGAATCTGCCTATCAATGCAGGAGACGCACATTTTATCCCTGAATCAGGAAGATCCCCTGGAGAAGGGAATGGTAACCCACTCCAGTATTCTTTCCTGGGAAATCTCATGTACAGAGGAGTCTGGTGGGCTCAGTCTGTGAGGGTTACAACTCAATGATTAAACAACAGTACAACAACTGGCATAAAGGGACTGGCATCGAGTGGGCAAACAAGAAGAGTTATGAGTAGAGATGGTAGCGCTGAAGGATCATCAGCAATAGATGAAGGGCAAACCGCAGTTTCACTCATGTTTACGATGACGGAACACAGGTTTGCATCTTTGAAAGTTCACAGCTTGAAGATTCCTATGTAGGGGATTTACTGCACTCCCCTATCCTAACTACATATCTGTGTGAGGCTGGATTTTTTTTTCATATACTTCAGCCAAATCAGTCATATCTGATGACTATACAGTTCATGGAATTCCCCAGGCCAGAATACTGGAGTGGGTAGCCATTCCCTTCTCCAGGGGATCTTCTGAACCCAGGGATTAAACCCAGGTCTCCCACCTTGCAGGCAGATTCTTTACCAGCTGAGCCACAAGGGAAGCCTGAAATCATTGTACAGCAACAGACTATATGCAGAAGCAGGTGTGAGAATCCAGTTGCCTTCAATTAAACCCAACACTAAGAAGCCTTATGGAAACATAAAGCCATGCTACTTTTCTCACTACACTTTTTGTTTAGGAATTGATTATTTCTCATAACAATATGTCAGTGCATACTGGGCTTATTATATTTAAATGAATTAATAGGTAGTCTTTAGTTTTCTTTTAAAATCTTTGTTATAACTAACAGAAACAGAAACACACTAGGCTTGTTAATAATTTTTAAAGTAAAATGGGTCCTGAGATCCTGATGTAGTCATAAAGAGCTCATGTTTGAACCCTACCTGTAACACACACTTGCCTGACCATGGGTAGGAATTGAATCTCTCTAAATATTTATTCCCTCATAAGGAAAGTGAGGATAATATTAGCTATTTCAATGGACTGTTGTAAGTTTTAAATAATATATATAAATCATAATGTATATTAAAATATAAATAAAATTGTTTATTTTATATTATAGTTTATATTTATAAAATAAGTATATATATATGTAAATATTATTATACTTATAAAGATAAGATCCCTGGCATGTACATAGTGCTCAGTAGATTAAAACTGTTATTGCTCCATCATTAAAGCATGGAGTGAGTATGTGAGGAACGTGAAAAAAAATGAACAGCATAGTATTGTAATATCTGAGAAAAATAAGTTTCAATAAGAGGAACATCTCTGGTGGTCCAGTGATTACAACTTCTGCTTTCAACACAGGGGGTGAGGGTTCAATCCCTGGTTGGGCAGTTAAGATCCCACATACTTCATCGTAAAAAATCCAAAAGGTAAAATAGAAGCAATATTGTAACAAATTCTATGAAGACTTTAAGAATGGTCCACATGAAAAAAAATTATATTAATAAAAGAGTTTCAAGAAGAGAGATTTATCCATAATGTAAAAATCTTGAGGGAGGTGAATTGTGACTCCTTGGTGAATTCCAGGGAGGTCAGTTTGAGAACAACGGTTGTGTTGAATGCCAGCCTGTGAGGAGCTCAGAGGAGGGGATGTGAGGAAGCAAAGGCTGGGAGTTGAAGTCCCCTTTCAGGGCTGTCCAGGCATCCTGAGCCTGGGGCCACACTTAGCAACAGCCTTGACTGTGAAGCCTATGCTGATCAATATGTGAGTCCCTGCAGACAGATGTCCCTTTGCACTAGTAGATCTGAAAGGAATCCATGCCACTGTAGGGGGTGCGCCTTTCTTACTATAATTATTATATTCTGCCTTATCTTACCATTATATGTGGGCCAATATCTTACCTTCACCGTCTCCCCCTTGAGGGAACTTATCTCACTAGAACACATATGAAAATGCCTTCTCTGGAGCAGATACAAAGTAAAAAGCAAATTAAATAATCTCTACAGTGTAAACATACACAGTGGCCCACACAAGTGAATCACATATACTTGCCCACTGTGATGCTAAAAAATTTCATCACCAGTCCTTGAACCAACTTCGCTTGATATCCCAGTCTCCATGACAAGTTTTTTTCTGGACCCGTAATCTCTTAATAACAAGGACAAAGATTTTGTTTTTCTGGGCGTATCTATGCAACTAGTTTATTAAAGCCCTACCACTCTTTGCCTTTCTGGCCCACTAATGGCCTTAGCAGCATGCTGCATTTACAATTTGTGGTTAGGTTGAACCCACATGACCTCTATATGACATACAATTAAACTTTATTAATTTTAGTTCAGTTCAGTCGCTCAGTCATATCTGACTCTTTGTAACCCCATGAACCAGAGCACATCAGGCCTCACTGGCCATCACCAGCTCCAGGAGTTTACCCAAACTCATGTCCATTGAGTCAGTGATGCCATCTAAGTGTCTCAACTTCTGTTGTCCCCTTCTCCTCCTGCTCTCAATCTTTCCCAGCATCAGAGTCTTTTCTAATGAGTCAGCTCTTTGCATCAGGTGGCCAAAGTATTGGAGTTTCAGCTTCAGCATCATTCCTTCCAATGAACTCCCAGGACTGATCTCCTTTAGGATGGACTGGTTGGACCTCCTTGCAGTCCAAGGGACTCTCAAGAGTCTTCTCCAACACTACAGTTCAAAAGCATCAATTCTTCATTGCTCAGCTTTCTTTATAGTCCAACTCTCACATCCATACATGACCACTGGAAAAATCATAGCCTTGACTAGATAGACCTTTGTTGATAAAGTAATGTCTCTGCTTTTCAATATACTGTCTAGGTTGGTCATAACTTTTCTTCTAAGGAGTAAGTGTCTTTTAATTTCATGGCTACAATCACCATCTGCAGTGATTTTGGAGCCCAGAAAAATAAAGTCACCCACTGTTTCCCCATCTATTTGCCATGAAGTGATGGGACTGGATGCCATGATCTTA
>SJYC01047561.1:0-42644 GCA_006408675.1 Madoqua kirkii | reverse complement strand
TCTTCCAAGGAGTAAGTGTCTTTTAATTTCATGGCTGCAATCACCATCTGCAGTGATTTTGGAGCCCAGAAAAATAAAGTCACCCACTGTTTCCCCATCTATTTGCCATGAAGTGATGGGACTGGATGCCATGATCTTAGTTTTCTGAATGTTGAGCTTTAAGCCAACTTTTTCACTGTCCTCTTTCACTTTCATCAAGAGGCTCTTTAGTTCTTCATTTTCTGCCATAATGGTGGTGTTATCTGCATATCTGAGGTTATTGATATTTCTCCCGGCAATCTTGATTCTAGCTTGTGTTTCATCCAGCCCAGTATTTCTCATGATGTACTTTGCATATAAGTTAAATAAGCAGGGTGACAATATACAGCCTTGACATACTCCTTTTCCTATTTGGAACCAGTCTGTTCCATGTCCATTTCTAACTCTTGCTTCTTGACCTGCATACAGGTTTCTCAAGAGGTAGGTCAGGTGGTCTGGTATTCCCATCTCTTTCAGAATTTAATAACATTAAATATTCTCTTAAAAAGTACATATGCCCCGCCCCCAAACCAAGGCTCACTGAGCCCAGCATGTAACCACAGTGACCTTAAATCCTTACCACTGAATCAAATGGTCACTACAAAGCCATGTTGAAGAACTTAGAAAACTCTAAGAGACTAAGTTGAACCAGCTATGGGTTTATCCAAATTTATACAGGAATTGCACAGAAAGACTGACTGCAGGAAATAGCAAAGCACCTCTGGCCTTGTTTACAACCTAGACTTAAGTCCTTACTCTTGCAGTATGTCTCCTGCAATGGTGTTCCTGTCCCATGGCTCTGTGCTCAACAGTACATACACACTTGAGTTCCTACCATCTCATAGCTAATAACCCATGTGCAGTGATCCAGGGGTAAGAAAGCTGGATTACAACAGCTCGAGCAAGTGATCACCCACTGCTTAGCACCAGTTAGGAATAAAGAACAAAAAAAGTGTGTGTGTGGGGACTTCACTGGGGATCTGGTGGTTGAGACTCTGCACTTCCACTGCAGGGGCACAGGTTAAATCCCTGGTTGGGGAACCAAGATCTCCCATGCCAAACTGTGTGCACCCCCCCCCCCCAAAGCCTCAGTGATCTCTGAATAAAGAATTGCACTTCTACCACCACCCTCCTGTCCCTCAACAGTCCTGTCTACTCAAATGTCCCCAGTTCCTACAGCCTCAAATAGCTGTGTTTCAAGGACTTGGCTTGTAGGACCTGTGGAAGGTGCTGCCTGCTGAATGGGAGGGTGGGCCTTTCTCAAGTGACTCTAATTCCCCATTTGTTGCTCTATTTCTGGGAAGGGAGGAACTGCACAGTTAGCAAAGAGGTTGGTTGGTCAAGGGATGACCAGGTGCCAGGCACACTGTTCCAAGGATAAACTTGGGGAGTTGGACTGTGAAGAAACCTGAGCGCTGAAGAATTGATGCTTTTGAACTGTGGTGTTGGAGAAGACTCCTGAGAGTCCCTTGGACTGCAAGGAGATCCAACCAGTCCATTCTGAAGGAGATCAGCCCTGGGATTTCTTTGGAAGGAATGATGCTAAAGCTGAAACTCCAGTACTTTGGCCACCTCATGCGAGGTGTTGACTCATTGGAAAAGATTCTAATGCTGGGAGGGATTAGGGGGCAGGAGGAGAAGGGAACGATAGAGGATGAGATGGCTGGATGGCATCACTGACTCGATGGACGTGAGTCTGAGTGAACTCCGGGAGTTGGTGTTGGACAGGGAGGCCTGGTGTGCTACAATTCATGAGCTCGCAAAGAGTCGGACATGACTGAGCCACTGAACTGAACTGAACTGACATCAATAATTTAATCACTGAACCTACCAGAAAACAGATAATCAAATATGACAGACCTCAAAAGAGCAAACGATTTGATCTGCCATCAGGCCCACAGAGGAAAATTTCCCAGGTCATACATTCGACAAGCATGGGAACAGGAAGGTTCATAACCTTACTTTCTTTCCCACTCACACAGGCCACCAACAGAAGGAGAAGTGGGATCTAACCACTCAAGAATGGCCAGGTTCCCACGGATCACATCCTTACCCTACCATGGTCTCACCTGTGGCTTGGGAAACTCACAGAAAGACAAGTTTCGAATGATCCCATAGTTTTTTCTTTTGACAACCACAACTGGTCCCATTACATGTTTCAGGGTTACACGAGAGCCCCGTGCAACACACATGGGGCAGGAGCAGATGAATCTTGCTCGGAGCTTTACAAGAAAAGCCAGAGCAAGTATTCCAGAAGTTGACAAAATTTGGAACAGGGCACCCCAGGGCCTCCAGGAAACCCCTCACTCTCAGGCTTTCAGGACCTTCATTTAGGGGCCTGTTTTCTTGAGCATCGTAAAGCCTTTTCTGGACAGGGGTGGGGCAGGGATGTGCAGGTCAATGGCTAAGCTGGCCAGGTGGGGAAGAGGAAGGGAAGAGGGCAGGTTCTTCGGACCCCCCAACAGAGGTAGGCAATGGGAGGTAAGGGGTTCAAGATGACAGGCAAGGCCATTTTCTTGGGGGGAGGGTTGTTGGCTGGGGGCTGCTCTCCTGCCTTCCACTCACGGATTACAGGAGCTCATGATGAGGAAGGCTAGGCACAGAACGAGGACTAAAGCCACGTCTCATCCCAGGATAAACCCTTCTCGGCCTGGTCTTCCAGCATCTTGTGGAAGACCTCCCTGCGGGCCCTCAGCCGCCATTTGTGTCCAGCCGCTCACTGCAGCGCGCCCGGAAGAAGGCGTCCAAGCCGAACGTGGTGTGGTTGGCTTCCGGCAAGGCCTGACTGCGGCCGTGGGCTGCAGAGCTGGGTGCTGTGCGGGGCACACCTCGGTGTCAGCGGCTGGAGTCTTGGAAGGCTGGCTGCCCGGGCCGTGCAGGTCCTCGTTGCTTGGCAGGCCGCAGGCATGCTTCCGATGCAAGGTGGTACTGCCCGGCACCCTGTGAGGCTGGGAGGTGCACGGAAGTGCACGGCCGACTGGGCGCTTCCCGAGTTGTCCTGGTGGGAGAGGAAGCTCTGCTGGTGGTTAGGCCGCCTTGATTGGTCCGGTTTGGTCGTAGAGAAAATGTGGAGCAGATCATAGAGCGCCATGAGCAAGTGTAGGCCGTTGCTCTGGGTGTAAGCCCTTGCTTCTAGGCCCAGGCATAATCTTGGGTTTTGTGGAACCGGGCCCCCACCGGCCTGCCACGACTTCCATAGTAACAGTCGTGACCACCTCAGACTGCACCAGACTGCCATCTTGAACCAAACCAGTCAATTCTAAAGGGACTCTCCCATACTTTGGCCACCTGATGCGAAGGGCTGACTCATCAGACAAGATCTTAATGCTGGTGAAGATTGAAGGCAGGAAAAAGAAGGTGGTGGCAGAGGATGAGATGTTTGGATGGCATTATCGACTCAAGGGACTTGCGTTTGAGCAAGCTCCAGGAGATAGTGAAGGACAGGGAAGCTTGGTGCGGTGTAGTTCATCAGGTTGGAGAGTGGGACATGACTTAGCGACTCATCAACAACAACAAGGATAGGTGAATCACATTTTACACTTAAGGTAAGAATATCTGGAAGGGGGCAAAGGAGTTATATGGTTTGATACTGTTTTCTTTTATCAAATGTTCTATGTCAATCCCATTGTATACATTCTAACTATCAACTACAATGATAGAGATTGGAAAAAGTATCTCTTTAGATTGCTATGAATTTGGAAGGGATTGAGGGTGGAGGAGTAGCTTTTTCGTTAAGTTGTGGTGGGGGAAAATAGATGCCATATGCTTCTTGAGCTTTTGGAGCCCCAGTGAAGAGCTTGGCAGTCATATTTATAAACTACAATGAAATATGAGATTTACTTTATTTGCTTTCACAATAGCTTCTTGAGGAAGTATACATTTTAAATTATTAATTTCTTGGGAACTAGTACAGTAATTAGCACAATGAAGTGAAGTGAAGACAGTTGCTCAGTTATGTCTGACTCTTTGTGACCCCGTGGACTCTATAGTCCATGGAATTCTCTAGGCCAGAATACTGGAGTGGGTAGCCTTTCCCTTCTCAAAGAAACACAGTGAAAGTACCCAGGAAATATTTTTCCTAGAGATTTACTGCGAGCAGCCATAGAATAGTCCCTTCTCTCCAATGAGTAATGGTAACTTCTTATTTTCCCATCTCATCCCATCATCTAATTTCATCTTAAAACACTGGATTTAGATTAGATCTTTCTGGAGGTCTACGCTGTTGCAGCTTTCACTCATTCTGGCTGCCTCTCGGTTCTTCACACTTAGAATCTGAGGAAAGCTAGGATAAAGAATGAAAAAGCTTTCAGACAATAATCTTGTCTGCACACTGGCAATGAGAAGGAACTCCTCAACACCAAGTTTAATGTGACAGATACCGAAGAGGAGACTTTATATTTCAAATCAACCCTGAGTATTCACTGCAAGGACTGATTCTGAAGCTGAAGCTTCAGTACTTTGGCCACCTGATGCAAAGAGCCGACTCATTAGAAAAGACCCTGATGCTGGGAAAGATTGAGGGCAGGAGGAGAAAGGTGCGACAGAGGATGAGATGGTTGGATTGTAGCATGGACTCAATGGACATGAATTTGAGCAAACTCTGGGAAATAGTGAAGTACAGGGAAGCCTGGTCTGCTGCAGTTTATGAGGTCGAAGAGTCAGATATGACTTAGTGACTGAACAACAGCAACAAATCTATGCCTGGTGCCCTTCCCTTACCTTGTTACCTCAGGCAAATTCCTTGATTCAGTTTTTATCTTTCATAAAAATAGGATGTCCGTGGGGAAAGGTGAGGGCTGAGGTCCTAAGCAACATGCTGTGATATTGGAATGTTAAAAATATGTACTTCAGGCAGTGGTTTGACATTTGAAGAGACTATGATGAAAAGCTTGAGAAGGTAGTTGAAATCAATCTAACTCTTCTCCGTTTGCTCTGCAGTGAAGAAAACGCAGTTCACTTTCCTTTGGTGAAACTATTTTGAAGCAAGCAGTTTGTTAGGAGTGTGAATGAAATTTACCACCAAAGTCTTAAAAAAAAATCTAAAAAAGAAAACCAAAAAACCTTATCCCAATTTAGCCCTAAGCCATGCAGGCACTGAGGCACAACTATTTTCAGAATAGACATGCATACTGACTTTTTTCTCACAGACCCTCTTGGGAATTAAGCTCTGAGTTCTCATTTTTGGATCTCATTTAATCCAGTTGAACACTAGTGTGTAAAAGCACTGAACCCACTTTATAGTATTGTTCTCACTGGATATGACCCAGGGCAGAGCTTTGTAGATTTTTATACCAATAAGACCGTTTCCATTTGGGTGCCCATAGAAACAGATTTTGAAACAGCTTTCTAGAGTAAAATAATTATTTGAGAAATGTAGGAAACACAAGAAAGGAAATGGGAAGAGAGATGGAGAAAGAAAGACAGCCGATAGGAAGTTCATTATCAAATTAATTACTACCAATGTCCACTGACACATAGTCCCAGGGGAGACCTGGGAAATGGTGTGAAATATACACCTCAGAGATTGCCCACTTCAAGGATGAGGAGTATATATCTGCTGTACATCTGTATTAGTCAGCTTGGGTGAGTGAAATTCACCATGACAAAAATACCATAGATTGGGTGTTTTAAACAATGAGTATTTTTTCTTTCTTTCTTTTTTATTAGGATATATTTACAACATTGTGTTAGTTTCTGCTGAACAGTGAAGTGAGCCATCTACATGTATACATATGTCACCTCCCTCTTGGACCTCCCTCACTCCCTGTTCCCTTCCTACTCATCTAGGCCATCAGAGAGCATGGAGCTGAACTCCCTGTGCTATACAGCATCTTCCCACTAGCTATCTGTTTTACACATAGTAGTGTGTATGTGTGAGTCCTGTTCTCCTAGTCTGTCCTTCTCACCACTCCATGTCCACATGTCTATTCTCTACATCTGCATCTCTATTCTTGCTGTGAAAAAAGATCATCTATATCATTTTCCTAGATTCCACATATATGCAGTAATAGTAATGTAAGACATATTGCTTATAGCTTTGGAGACTGGGAAATCCAAGGTCAAGGTGCTGGACACTCATTTCCCCATTGAGTGTCTTCTTCCTGGCTTGCAGGTGACTGCTTTCTCCCTGAGTCCTTACATACAGAGAGCATGCTGGGGAAGCAAATTGTCTGATGTCTGTCCTTATAAGGTCACTAATCCCATCATGAGGGCCCCATCCTCATGACATGATCTAAACCTACTTCCCTCCCAAAGGCCCCATCTCTAAATATTGTCACATTGGTGCTTAAGGCTTCAACATATGAATTGGGTGGGGGGTACACTACAGTCCATAGTAATCTCTCTAACTTTTTATGTCTTTCATCTCTATGTACCTATTCCCTTCTGCATGTCCTCCACCTCTCTCTGTCCCTTTTTCTACCTTTCTCTAGGGAGCTGAGTATTAGTTGCTCACTCCCATCAGTCATGGGCAGTTTTAGGGGGTTGGTTCCAAGAACTTCTGGCCTGTTGTGTGCTTAGAGAGTCTTAGTAGCTTCAGAGAAAAGCCCTTAGGCAGTGAAATTCAGACAGCTCTTTGAAAGCTGGCTTATAGACACTGAGGGCACCAGCATAAGTTTTTTGCAGCTGGGGACCTATTCTTCATCTACTGTAGTAACTGGTTTCTGAGATGGCTTTCCTATGTTACTTGAAAGTGTGAGTCTTTTAAAAATTTTTATGTTTTAAGGTACAAATAAGTATAAAATGTGCATTTTCCCCATAATATATTTGGAATTAGTTATACATTTCAAATTATGCTTAAAATAACTTAACAGTTGAATAACTTAACCTTTCCCTCTGACAAAATCCTTTAAATGAAAGAGAATGGTTTCCTCTGAAGCCTGGTTTCCTCTGAAGGCAGAGGCTAAGACAAGTCTTGCATACAAGTAGTTTTGTTGTTGTTCAGTCACTAAGTCGTCTCTGACTCTTTTTGACCCCGTGAACTATAGCACACCAGGCTTCCCTGTTGTTCACTATCTCCCAGAGTTTGCTCAAATTCTTTTTAGTGTTAGTGATGCTCTCTAACTATCTCATCCTTTGCCACCTTCTCCTTTTGGCTCAGTCTTTCCCAGCATCAAGGCCTTTTCCCCTTCATGGATCATAGCCTTGTCGTGGTGAAGGAGATTGTGTAACTCAGTGAAGCTCTGAGCCATGTGGTGCAGGGCCACCCAAGACGGACAGTGATAGTGAGTGAAGAGTTCTGACAAAACATGGTCCACTGGAAGAGGGAATGGCAAACCACTCCAGTATTTTTGCTGTGAGAACCCCACGAACAGTTTGAAAAGGCAAGTAGTTTATTTCGAGACTAATTGCAGGAGCCAGAAGGCAAGACGAGGGGTGTGAAATAAAGAAGGAGGGAATGCTCAATAAGGATGAATTGCCAAGCTGGCTACTGCTGAAGGTTGACTAGTGCTTGATGTTGCTGGAATCTTCTGAGGAGCCTTTAAAATGCCTCTACGAACTAACTGGGGACCAGTTTATGAAAGAACCATTGCATGCATGTTTGAAATGTTTGAACCACCTTTCTATGTACCATGGATTGTTTTTGAGTGATGAAATCTTAGACTGCAGCATTTCCTTAAGGAGTCACATAGGTTTCCTGCTTCTCTCCCATGGAGAATCAGCCTTGAGGTTGGGCTTGACTGGGAAATTTCTGTCTTTGCATAGGCAGGTTGGGTAGAGACTTAAAGAATAAAATTTTCGGGTTAGAATAGAAAACATATCTAGTAGCTGGTTATAGGCTTTATTGAGGAAGGGATTGCATTGTAGAGGGCAGAAACATGTCCTTAGGAAACAGTGTGAGAGAACTTACTTTGAATCTGAGTTCTGAGTGATAGTAGATGTCTAGCCTGTGTTAATGCTGTCATACGAAAAATTGGCCCCAACACACATGTACATAAGAAAAGAACTGCATAGGGTCTGGAAAAAATGGGCAGTAAAAAAAAAAGATGTAAGAGGCTAGTGAAGTGAAGTGAGATTGCTCAGTTGTGTCTGACTCTTTGCGACTCCATGGACTATAGCCTTCTAGGCTCCTCCGTCCATGGGATTTTCCAGGCAATAGTACTGGAGTGGATTGCCATTTCCTTCTCCAGGGGATCTTCCCAACCCAGGGACTGAACCTGGGTCTCCTGCATTGTAGACAGACACTTTGCCATCTGAGCCACCAGGGTAAGAGGCTAGGGGCTTTGTTAATTATTAGTAAGAGGATTCATTACTAAGGGGATTGGAAAGGACTCTGATGCGGGGAAGGATTGAAGGCGGGAGGAGAAGGGGATGACAGAGGATGAGATGGTTGGATGGTATCACTGACTCGATGGACATGAATTTGAGTAAGCTCCGGGAGTTGCTGATGGACAGGGAAGCCTGGTGTGCTGCAATCTACGGGGTCACAGAGTCGGACACAACTGAGTGACTGAACTGTCTGACTGACTGAACGGGATACAATATTTGAACCTCATTATTTATTTATAGTTTTTTTTTGTAATTATACCAATGCATAAATAGTTACCTCTTTAATTTCAGAACCATAATATCGAGTTCAGTTATTCTCAACCACTTTCATTTTTCCCTGCTAAATTCCCAAGACAAAAAATAGCTGTCAATACAAAAATATAGGTATCTGGACTAAATTGAACTTAGATGACAATTTCAGTCAAGATTCTGGAGCTCAGAATGGGCAAACCAGGTAAGCCATGCCGTTTTTAGAACGTTGTTTTAATAAGGCTTATTCCTGTCTGGGTTGACTGCATTTTACATATGCAATCACCCAGCTGTGAGTATGAAGAGTTATTGCCATGACAACTAGGACTGATTGACTTGCCTTTCAAAAATGGTAACGATTCAGCATGTTTGTAGATGATACCTGTGGTTGTCAGTGACTTTCTAGAAGGTCATACAGTTTTGGCAAATGGTTGCTAGTGGTGTGGAAAGGGAGAAACATGAATTAAGTTGTACTCATCATACCTCTTCATGAGCCAAATAGGGGAACCTCAGGCTAGTTTACTGGGGCTTCAGTTTCTTCATCTACTTGGTAGGAAGCTACAGGCTAGATTATATAGACTGTAAGGTTGTTCACAGTTTCAAATTTCTCTAATTCTAATAGAGTTATATATTATAATAAGCTCATGGAACAAAGTAATCACTCAATAATCATGCCATCACTTTCAAGCATTTTGTGAATTCTCTTTTTGTCTTACCTTCAGAATGGAAAGCATACTCTTCGGGTTAAAAAAGAACAACTCAAATTTTTTTTTGTAATTATACCAATGCATAAATAGTTACCTCTTTAATTTCAGAACCATAATATCGAGTTCAGTTATTCTCAACCACTTTCATTTTTCCCTGCTAAATTCCCAAGACAAAAAATAGCTGTCAATACAAAAATATAGGTATCTGGACTAAATTGAACTTAGATGACAATTTCAGTCAAGATTCTGGAGCTCAGAATGGGCAAACCAGGTAAGCCATGCCGTTTTTAGAACGTTGTTTTAATAAGGCTTATTCCTGTCTGGGTTGACTGCATTTTACATATGCAATCACCCAGCTGTGAGTATGAAGAGTTATTGCCATGACAACTAGGACTGATTGACTTGCCTTTCAAAAATGGTAACGATTCAGCATGTTTGTAGATGATACCTGTGGTTGTCAGTGACTTTCTAGAAGGTCATACAGTTTTGGCAAATGGTTGCTAGTGGTGTGGAAAGGGAGAAACATGAATTAAGTTGTACTCATCATACCTCTTCATGAGCCAAATAGGGGAACCTCAGGCTAGTTTACTGGGGCTTCAGTTTCTTCATCTACTTGGTAGGAAGCTACAGGCTAGATTATATAGACTGTAAGGCTGTTCACAGTTTCAAATTTCTCTAATTCTAATAGAGTTATATATTATAATAAGCTCATGGAACAAAGTAATCACTCAATAATCATGCCATCACTTTCAAGCATTTTGTGAATTCTCTTTTTGTCTTACCTTCAGAATGGAAAGCATACTCTTCGGGTTAAAAAAGAACAACTCAAAACTCTTGGAGGTTAAAAATAATCCATTCTAAACTTTTTTTGAGCAACTGCAGCTTTATCAGGCTGCAAGGATATATAATTTGTCAAGGTAATCAACTTGAATAGTTCAACTCATTTGATACACATATGTGGACTGGAATTTTTTAAACATAAAAGCCTGTACTTTGCAGTTGATGATTCTGATTATTGACCACAATAGAAATATGAACTGACACTGTGAATTTGCTCTTTGTCCCATCTGGCTGTGAGTAGTGGTGGCAATTCATTTTAGCTATCATTTTTATAATAGCTATCTAACTCCTGATTTCTGTGTAATATACAGCAACATTTCATAATGAATAGTTTTATCTGTTCATGTTCAAGTGTCTTATCTCTTCCATCAGTTGAAAAGGTGGCTATGATGGTACGGTGGCTGTTGTCAGATGGTCTCTTTATGCTAAAAAGTAGACGGACCCACATTTAGACGATTTCCTGCTCAAAGGACTTTGAGAGAGTCCTTTGAGCATGATACTTGGGCATAACACTTAGCCATTGCCCTGTCAGTCCCTCATTCTCCAGCTTCTAATTTGGTCTCATGGGTAACTGGAGTCACCATTTTCTCGGAGGAAAGGTACACAGTACCAACCTGTTTGTTTCTTGACACGGAGACCCAAATTTGTATGGACTTGCTCCTTTTGATCCATACTTCTGTGGTCTTTTTTTTTTTGAAGCTGTGCTGGGTCTTTGTTTCTGTGCAGGCTTTTGTCTAGTTGTGGCCAGTGGGGCTAAGCTCCAGTTGAGGTGCAAGGTCCTCTCGTTGTGGTGGCTTCTCTTGTTGCAGATCCTGGGCTCTAGGTGCGCAGCCTTCAGTTGTTGCAGCACGTGGGTTCAGTAGTTGTACACCCAGGCTCTTGAGCACAGGCTCAGTGGCTGTGGTGCTGTTGAGCAGTGGGATTAGTTGCTTGGAGACATGTGGGATCTTCCCGGCCCAGAGACTGAACCTGTGTCTCTACATTGGCAGATGAATTCTTTACCACTGAGCCACCAGGGAAGCCCTATAGTTGTCTTTGTTCATTCTTTCATCTTTATCATCTTTCTTCTTTATATTTTCTGTCATTCCCTTAATCTAATACAATTCATCAGGTTTTCTGACATTTATCTTTGTATTCCCTTAAATATTCCTAGACTCTCATCTAAGTTCACATACTTATTTTTGTTTATCATTTTACTTATAAACGCATGCCTTTATGCCCATGGCAGGCTTCAGGAGTATGCAGTCTGTGAATTTACATGGCCCAGTTCACATGGCCTCATGCTTGGTTTAATGATCTCCTGTTGCCATCTTGAAGTTTTTAATAAACTTGGAACAAGGATCTCTGTCTGTTCTTTTTTGCCTTGAGCTCACAGATTATACAGCTACTCCTGATTGTAGCTCTTTTGCTCCCTTCTAGCTGGGTAAGTGGTTTCTCTTTTAGTTTCTCTCTTTCTTTTTTATTCCTCATCATGTTTTTTCGTTTATTGACTTCCCGTGGTATGTCTTTTTGGCTGCTATATAAATATAGCCATATTTAGCTCTGTTTATTTTTTACATTCTTTAGGACTATTTAGCATTATATAAAAATTGTCTGTGGTCAACTTTTGATGAGCCACTCTGACTAAGGGAGAAGGGAATGAGAGGATCAATGAAGACTGCAATTCATACAGGCAGTAATCACTTTAGTATTCACCTTCTGGAAATTTACCTTTTTATTCATGTTTGCTCTGGTTAATTGGTTTGCACTTCTTGAATACACAATAAGTGGTGGTTGGGGGAGCCTTCTAAGTGGCACAGGCTAGCTAGCCTGAGGTTAAATATCTCTGCAAAAAAGGAGATTGATTGTCCTTGTATTGCGTGTTCTTAGATATATATATGCAAAAGGACTTTATTTTGCATGTGCTTTGCACAGGTTTACTTGAGGAGGTTAGTAGGGTGTAAAGACTTTTCTAATCATATTCAGACACCTTTTTTGGTTTCAACAAACCAAATGGCCTACTCTTATCTTTTTACCTACTGGCAGTCCAAGTCACTTTACTTTGTGATGCCATCTGCCTGGAAGCATTTAATAATTATGAAGTCTGATGTGTACCCAGGGTGACCCAGCTGTCCATGTATTTTATTTTGCTTTTTTTTTTTTAAAAGAAAACCTTTTTATATTACCTATTAGGTGTCAGTCACTGTTCTAAGCACTTTAAGAGTACAGACTCATTTAATCTATGAAATAGGTGCTGCTTTTCTTTTTATTGGGGTATAGTTGCTTTACAATGTTGTGGGTTTTTTTTTTCTGCTGTACAATGAAGTGAATCAGCTATACGTATACATATATCACCTCCCTCTTGGACCTCCTTCCCACCTTCACCCCTTATCCCACTGCTCCAGGTCATCAGAGAGCGCCGAGCTGAGCTCCATGTGTGATGCGGCAGCTTCCCACTGGCTCTTTGTTTTACGCCTGGTAGTGTCTATGTGTCATTCCCAGTGCCCTGTGTCCACATATTCATTCTCTATGTCTGTGCCTCTCTTCCTTCCCTGCAAATAGGTTCATCTGTACTATGAAACAGGTACTATTAATTATCCCCATCTTCTAATTGAAGAAATTGAGGCACAAAGAAGTTATATAATTTTCTCAGAGACACAGTCATTAAATGCTAACACACGGATTTGAACCTAGACAGTCTAACAGAAGCCCATGTCCCATGCCGCACATGTGTTTAGTCACTCAGTCATGTCCAGCTCTTTGTGCCCCAGGTCTCCAGAATTGCAGAGACCTCTTTACTGTTTGAACCACCATCCTTGTGCATTCTAGCATATGACCTCTTTAATTTCATTTATCTAAATCCTTATAGAGTTGGAAACTGAGATGGAGTAAAGAACTTCCTAAATGTCTCTATTTCTTTAAGCTTTCTTCGGTTTGCAATACATAATATCAAGTAAATTTACAGTGCATGCGTGATCAGTCGTGTCCGTCTCTTTGCGACCCCATCGACTGTAGCTCACCAGGCTCCTCTGTCCATGAGATTCTCCAGGCAAGAATACTGGAGTGGGTTGCCATTTCTTACTCCAGGGGATCTTCCCAATCCAGGGATGGAACTCTCCTCTCTTGTGTCTCCTGCATTGGCACACAGATTCTTTACCAACTGTGCCACCTGGGAAGACAATATCAAGTAAGTGAATATGTTAAAAAACACACACACACACACAACAAAAACCAATAGGCAAGCCTAGATATTAAAACTGTGTGTGACTCTGAAGTGGAAGTATCTGCGCTGCTCTCCTGGATATTACTGAGACGAATACTTGACAGTATATTCTTGGGAACACACGTTAAAGTGATGCTTTGCTAACTGTACCCTCCCTTTTGGAAACCTACGATCACAGCTGGTAACTTTGCTGACGTCTTTTGTCTGCTGTCATCCTTTCCCTTTTGGCTGAACATTACAGAGTGTGGAGCTAGAGAGCCAATCCCGTGCTGCCTCTGAGTCAACAGCTCTCAGTGAGGGTCCCATTTGGCGCGCGAGCACTGCGTTCTTCAGTCCTGTCTGGGCTTGGCGCATTCCCTGATGAAAAAGGGCTTCCTTAGTGTCTCAGGAACTTTTCTGGTGGCTCAGTGGTAAAGAATCCACCAGCAATACCTGAGATGCTGGTTTGGTCCTTGGGTCAGGATGGTTCCTTGGAGAAGAGAATGGCAACCCACGCCAGTATTCTTGCCTGGAGAATTCCACGGACATAGGAGCCTGGTGGGCTACAGTCTATGGGATTGCAAAGAGTTGGACACGACTGAGTGACTTTCACTTTCCAGCATCTTCTATGCACACCTTTCAGGGTCATCACACTTGCCCTTGTCTAGACAGACAATAGCAGGGGAAAGAGCATGGAATCTCATGAGTGGAAATTTTATGGACCTGGCCTGGAGATAGTGTACACTGCTTTTTTTCAAATACTGTTGGCTGCATACAGTGTGTCTGGAAAATGTGGTCAAGCTCTCTTCTTAGGAAGAAGAGGAAACTGAATTGATGAGCAGTTAGTCCAATAGTTCTTGAATTTTAGAGGACATCAGAATCACTGGAAAGACTTTGAAAACCCAGATTACTGGGCCTCAGTCCCAGAGGTTCTGATTCAGTAGGTGTGGATCAGACTCCAGAATACTCATCTCTTTTTTAAAAAAAATTTATTTGTATTGGGATATAGCCAATTGACAGTCTTGTGATAGTTTCAGGTGGACAGTGAAGGGACTCAAACCATATGTATGCATGTATCCATTATCCCCCAAGCCCCCTTCCATCCAGGCTGCCACATAACTTTGAGCAGAGTTCCATGAGCTATACAGTAGGTCCATGTTGGTTATCCATTCTAAATATAGCAGTGTGCCTATATAGCCAAATGCCTAACTATCCCTTCCCCACATCCTTCCTGTCGACAACCAAAGTTCTTTCTCTAGGTCTGTGAGTCTGTTTGTGTTTTGTAAATAAGTTCGTTTGCAACATTTCTTTTAAGATTCTACATATAAGGGATGCCATGTGATATATCTCTGTGCCTGACATTTCACTTGGTACGATCATCTCTAGGTCCACCCATGTTGCTGCAAATGGCAGTATTTCAGAATGTCCACTTCTGATCTCCCCAGGAGACACTGATGCTGGTGATCCAGGGACAAAACGTTGAAACCACAGTGTCTTTGCCATACTTTTAACCACATAACATGTGAATTGTTCTTCTTGAGGACTTCAGTCTGTATCTGAGGTAGAGGAGAAAAGGGCAGCTGGACTGAGGAGCTGGAAACTTGGCTTGAGAGGAATTTAGAACTCCTGGGCACAGAGTCTGGACTTGATTAAGCTGTGTGACCCTGGCAAATAACTTCACTTCTCTGAACCTACGTTTCCTGTTTGTGAAATGGGGAATGATGACAATACCATTTCTGCTTAAAACAAGGGGTTGTTGAGATCAACTGAGATAGATATGGGGTAAAACAATTATCTTCAAAGAGACATCTGAATTCCCCTTTGGGCAAGGACTTTCTCTTCTGTAAGGGAAATATCTGGAGAATTTGCTTGAGGACAGAGAATGAGACTTTCAGTGCAAGTGCTGAAAGAAGAGAAAAGGAAGTAAAACTGCTCTGAAAGAGAATGACTGAGAATCTGGAAGAAAACACCCACAAAAAGCTGCAGCTTGCCAAAGCACTTTTTAGCTCATAGACATCTACTATTCGGTTGTCAGTTGTTTGCATTTCTGGATGTAAAGCTTCTTTGTCTCCCTGAACTTTCAGTAAAAGTGTACTTGTTTTGTTGGTGGAATTTAGTGAGAGTAAAATGAGTTATATAAAAATGAGTTACATGTCTGCTTCAATTCAAAGCAGAGACAAGAGGGATGCCTGGGGCAAGAAGTGAAAGTGAAGAAAGAACTCAAGGAAGGAAGCATGCACTCAGAGCCAGAAGTGTTCCTGGGAACCAAAGCCTCTGAAAACGTGGCAGAGGCGCAACCTGTCGATTTCATGACATTAACAGAGTCAGAAATTTTTGTAGGAAGAGCCCAACAAGAATGCTGCAAATATCTTGACTCATGATGCTTAGACAAACCAAAGGACGTCCGAAACAATGACGCTTATAGTGGTATCGCTTAAAATTACATTTGGGGATAGCTTCTTATTCATTCGTATATCATTTACATGACAATGCCCTTCTTTATACTTTCATTGGGCTTTTATTATTTTAAGTTTAGGAGTGGATGCATTTTCTAAAACGACCAAATCACTCAAACAAAACAGATTGAATTTCAAGGTTAGGAAGTTTTCTAATAATAATTTATGGTCTAGGTGTAATGTGATGAAGTAGGGATTGTGCGTATAGGTACTAACCTGAGACTGTTTTTGCCAAAAATTGGATCAAAAATGGGGAAACATATTTCTAGGCTCAGTCAGAAATTCTCTTGCTGCTGCTCAGACTCTCAGTCATGTCTGAATCTTTGCAATGCCATGGACTGTAGCCTGCCAGGTTCCTCTGTCCCTGGGATTTCCCAGGCAAGAATACTGGATTGGCGTGCCATTTCCTCTTCCAGGTGGTCTTTCCAACCCAGGGACCGAAACCATGTCTCCTGCATTGGCGAACAGGTTCTTTACCACTGATCTACGTGGGAGGCCCAGAAGTACTCTTAGAATGCATTATTATTTCTGGAGAATGTCTTCTTACATATACTCAGATATTCTTCAGGAAATTGGTTTCCCTTGGAGAGATTCCATCTCATGTAAGATTCTGTTTCCTATGCATTTTCTTCTGAAATTATAAGAATCCTCTCTCCCTTAATTTCTGAGAATATTTGAACACCTTTATTTTCATGGTGTAATTTAGCTAAGAGTAGAAACTGTAGAGAATTGATGCTTTTGAACTGTGGTGTTGGAGAAGACTCTTGAGAGTCCCTTGGACTACAAGGAGATCCAGCTAGTCCATCCTAAAGGAAATCAGTCCTGAATATTCATTGGAAGGACTAATGCTGAAGCTGAAGCTCCAGTACTTTGGCCACCTGTGCAAAGAACTGAGTCATTGGAAAAGACCCTGATGCTGGGAAAGACTGAAGGCAGGAGGATAAGGGGATGACAGAGGATGAGATGGTTGGTGGCATCACCGACTCAATGGATGTGAGTTTGAGCAAGCTCTGGGAGTTGGTGATGAAGCCTGACGTGCTGCAGTCCATGGGATTGCAAAGAGCAGGACACAACTGAGTGACTGAACGGGAAATTACCCATTTTCACCTTTGAGTGTATTTTTCTTCAAGTCTCTGCCTTTTAGAGTATTTACAAAGCTCTGAAAATGATAGGCACACCCATGATGAGGAGAATAATCTCTTTGTTGGGCTGTTTCTGGGCCATTAGTAATTAGCTGTATTTTCACTGAATATTTTATGTTCTCAAAACTGCTCATCTGTGCCATGGATTGGTAAAAAATCTGGATGAGCTGTCGCTACTTTACATTTCTTTTTTTGCCAACAGAAGAAGTCACAAAATACGAAGTGAAAGAAGCCTAGGGGACTTTAAAAAATCTTCCCCTTTATGAAATAACCCCAAACAGAAGCCAAATAGTTGAGATTAAGGAGGAATTTTATGCATATCAGTGAGGCCAAGAGCTCATATTTTCTCGCAAAACTCTTAAGAATTTTCCTCCGCAGACCCCTCCGCACTCAGTGATAAATAGTAAATGCCAGAAAGAAAACAAGTTCCCATTATTCATAACTATCTGTGTTGGTGTGTGAGTGAGCAGGAGGTGGTGTGTAGGGTAGAGGGATGGGGAGGGGAGGACCACTTCTACCGTAGAGAAGATAAAGACAGACAGGTGACAACGCACATGTACTGAAATGAAAATTCAGGCTTCTGTCACTTCAAGGTAGTACAAAACCACAGGATTTGTGCCTTATCTCATTTTTACTATGTAGAAAAAAGGCCCCAGAATTAGAAAGAGAGATACTTTTAATGCTTAGATAAGATGTCCAGGCACTTTCTAAGAAAGTGTGGATGAAAGCAGACTTTGCTTGCTCAGTTGCCCTTAATCCCTGTTTCTTTCCCATTTGAGTGGGCGAGTGGACCCAATGGAATCCCGTCCCGGTATTGACTGAGCTTGCTAATGTAGGGAGGTGTCTTTTCCTGGCTAGGGTACTAGGGAAAATTATATTTGCTTATCTATCACAAAATCACCTGGGGAATATAAAGAGCATTTTCCATTCTGCTACCATTATTTCAGAAGCAATCAAATGCCGAGGAATGAAGTCAAACACAGAGAAAAATACTGATAGAACCGGCCATCTGCACGGCTCTCTGGGACCATAATTATTTCAGTGTTCAAGAGAAAATGTACGTTTGAAAGATGGTAAATTCCATCCTTCACAATCAATCATTCGTCTCTTATAGCAACAATAATTATGGAGGAGGCGGTAGTTCAGACTTTAATGATGTAGTCATCCCTGTTTGTTTGCCGCTGCTGCTGTTGCTAGGTCACTTCAGTTGTGTCCGACTCTGTGCAACCCCAGAGATGGCAGCCCACCAGGCTCCCCCATCCCTGGGATTCTCTAGGCAAGAACACTGGAGTGGGTTGCCATTTCCTTCTCCAATACATGAAAGTGAAAAGTGAAAGTGAAGTCGCTCAGTCAGTGACCCCATGGACTGCAGCTTACCAGGCTCCTCCACCCATGGACTGTCCAGGTAAGAATACTGGAGTGGGTTGCCATTGCCTTCTCCATTGTTTGTTTGAAGGGCTACTAAATCTTACATAGCATGCGGCCATTCCTGCCGATTAGAATATCCCTCCTAGATGAGTTTCAATTATTGGTAGTCAGTACCAATCACCTGAGAGTGATGAGGTCAAAATAAGTCCTGCAGCCACAAAGAGTGAGATGCTTGTCTTTGCCTTTCTTCTAGAACATTTTGTCCTTTCATTTCCAGATTTTAAAAATAGGTTATCTGTTTTCATTTGTGCATTTTTTTCTACCTTTGTAACCTGAAGGTGATTTTACTAATACAGTAAATCTTGGTCGACCAATACTTTAGGAAGATGCTTTTTCTGGGTAAACTAAAAGCTTGACATAGCTCTTCCTGATGTTCTTAAATATTTTATTAGCAGTGTCTCTCCTCCACCCCCTTCCTATTCATAGTCTCCTTCAGTTTAATGATATAAAGCAGGTGGTACAGTTGTCAAAACTGGGTTTCCATTAGAAACACTCACTGAGAATGTGGTGTGTTTTCTTCCTTAGTTTTCTCATTATTAGGTATCTCAGGCTCGAAAGGCCCATATGGCTGTTTGGAACAATGTATATCCTGTTTGAAACCAATAATCTGAGCGTTTTCAAGCCTTGAAAATCAGACACCATAATTTTTATATTGTTTTTTAAAGAGGATTTCAGAATGTGAATTCTGGGTTTCTGAGTTTCTTGTTCTGAGAAAAGCCCCGTCTCCAGCACCACCTCCCCTGTGCCTCTCTTCTGATGCTGGATGGAAGTGTTCAGGGGAGGAAAGACAGTCCTGCAGGGAGGCTGAGGCAGATTTATACCTCAGTCCTGATGTCTGGGAAAATCTGTTCAGTCACTGACAACTCCTTTAATTATTGATGGTTCAGAAATTCATCATTCTTAACTTTCATTTGCAACACTTTCTCTCAGATGATTGAGGCTAGATGTTAAAATTGCTACTTAGAGGAGGAAACTGGAAATAGCTTTCCTTGCTCTTAGTTTCTTGACAAGAGAGAATGAAAGGGAAAGGAAAAAGTGCCCTAAAGGACACTTTAGGATCCTCTGCTTTATAGTGAGACACAAGGAAAGTCCGTGGTGTCCAGGGGTTAAGAACCCACCTTCCAGTGTTGGGGACTTGGTTTGATCCCTGGTCGGGGAAATAAGATCCTACATGCCCCAGGGCAGATAAGCTCATGTATGGCAAGAAAGATTCTATGTGCTGCAACTAAGATCCCATGCAGCCTAATATATATATATAAAGAATGGGGAAGTAGGCGAGCATTCATAGGAGTGGGAAGAGATCTGTTCCCTGCTATATGTTAGATGACCTAACAATTCCTATTCCCCCCTTTCTCAAACCTTTCATTGAAACATAATATGGATACAGAAAGGGGCACGTACCCTAAGTACACAGCTGGAGGCATTTTCACAAGTTATCACACGACGCAATCAACACCAAGACAAAACCACCCCCAGCAGCACCTGGAAGCCTCCTTGAATTTCTCCCCAGTTACTGCTCATCACTCCCAAGGGGAACCACCCTCCTAACCTCTAACAGCTCAGATCTGCGCTGCCTGCTTTTTGTTGCTTAATAGAAGTGGAACAAAACACTGTGCCCTGAATTACCTTTATGCTATACTGTGTCTGAGAGATTCATCCATGTGGCTGCATGTAGTTTGAGATCACTCATCAGTCCATTGCGTCTTATCTCTCTGAAGCTGATATTTTACTTGTGGGAGTTGTTAAGAGCACAGAAGCAGGAACTAGGGTGTCTGTGTTGAAAACCCAGTTTCTCTATTAGGTGTATCACCCTGGGTAAGTTCCTCAAGGTTTCATTGACATAATATCCTTATCTGTAAAATGGTGATAATAACAATATTTTTCTTATGGGGTATGTCCTTGTGTTGTGCTTAGTTGCTCAGTCATGTCCAACTCTTTAAGACCCCCATGGGCTGTAACCCGCCAGGCTACTCTGTCCATGGAATTCTCCAGACAAGAATACTGGAGTGGGTTGCCATACCCTCCTCAAGGGATCTTCCAACCCAGGGATCTAACCCAGGTCTTCCACACTCCAGGTGGATTCTTAACCATCTGAGCCACCAGGGAAGCCTAAGAATAATGGAGTGGGTAGCCTATCCCTTCTCCAGGAGAACTTCCTGACTCAGGAATCCAAACAGGGGTATCCTGCATTGCAGGTGAGCTACCTGGGAAGGAGCCAAGCTACCCGGGAAGCCTGGGGTATGTCCTTAAAGAGAAAGATATTAACTTTGCATGAATACATGTAAAACATTTAGAAGAGTGCCTAGTATATGGACAGCTCTATGTTGATAAAAGTAAGCTACTACGAATTCTCTCTCGCTTGATTTTCTTCCTTTTATGTTGATTCAGCTGCTGAGTACAGATGGGGTAGGGAGATAATGTATGCTAACTGATCGAAAGTGGGGAAGAAGGGCTTTGACAGAAATAAAAGAGGTTCTTGATTTCATCTGCCTTTTGCTCCCACTCGGTCAGTTTTAGACTTAAGTGTGTGGGTGCGTGCTAACTTGCTTCAGTCATGTCCAACTCTTTGCACCCTATGGACTGAGCCTGTTAAGCTTGTTTGTTCATGGAATTCTCCAGGCAGGAATACTGGAGTGGGTTGCCTTGCCCTTTTCCAGGGGATCTTCCCAACCCAGTGAGGCAACCTGCGACTCCTGCAGCTTCTGCATTGCAGGAGGATCTTTACTGCTGAGACACAGGGAAGCCCTCGACTTAAGTACTTAAAATTTTCAGTGATTTACTGTTTGTGGAACACCTTAGTTGATCACTGGAAATCTCATCAATACATTTAGTATATAGTGATAAAATTTTAATTTGCTACAAAAGCTAAAATTCATAAAACGATACAAAGAGGTGGTAGCTTTAAGAAACTCCATTCTTTTATGCTGTAATCTTCTGTCCTGCCTAATTAGTTACTGTTCCTGTGGATAGCCTTTGCTGGGTCTATGGTTTGACATATTTTGTGGGGGTGTTGGTGGTGAGGAGAACGAGGAACAAAGCCAGGATGATCACGAATGACTGAACGATTTGCCACCCTCGCTTCTTTTCTCAACTCCACGCACGGGCCCCGCCCCTTCCGCTCCACCGCACCTCCCGCTTCCTAGGGTCTCAGTTCAGTTCAGGCTCTCAGTCGTGTCCGACTCTTTGTGACCCCAGGAATCGCAGCATGCCCCGCCTCCCTGTCCTACACCAACTCCTATCCAGTTGGTGATGCCATCTAGCCATCTCATTCTCTGTCGTCCCCTTCTCCTCCTGCCCCCAATCTCTCCCAGCATCAGAGTCTTTTCCAATGAGTTGGCACTTCACATGAGGTGGCCAAAGTATTGGAGTTTCAGCTTTAGCATCAGTTCTTCCAATGAACACCCAAGACTGATCTCCTTCAGGTCGGACTGGTTGGATCTCCTTGCAGTCCAAGGGACTCTCAAGAGTCTGCTCTAACACCACAGTTCAAAAGCATCAATTCTTCAGCACTCAGGTTTTTTCACAGTCCAACTCTCACATCCATGCATGACCGCTGGAAAAACCATAGCCTTGACTAGATGGATGACGGACCTTTGTTGACAAAGTAATGTCTCTGCTTGGGTCTAGGTCAAGGTTAAGTGGGCAACAATGGTATAGTATCATTTAGCTACAAAAAGAATACATGAATAGACACTAAATTATCTATTTCTCCTTCTCCTTTCCCTTTCTTGATGAGAGAATCTCAGACTTGAAAAGTGCTTATGGAAATTGTAGCTGTTTTTATAAGAAAAACTTTAGAATGTTTATAGCTTTTTTGTTATTTGAATTGGATGTTAAGTTTTCTCAGTATATTGCTTATGTTTTGTTATTCCTAGAAATTTAAATCTGTTTAAAAAAAGTGTTCATAAAGCCATCAGGGGCTGTGTTTTTCTGAGAAAATATTTCAAGAAAGTTCAAATAAAAATTGCACTGTCCTTGCCTGTTTCCTTGTCTAAAAAATTTCCCATTTTCATTGGAATAAAATGTGTGAAAAAAGAATTTCTAGGAGGCATAAGGACACCTATATTATAAGTCTTAAGTGTAGCTCTGTTCATGGAGAAACTCTTGACTAGCTTCGCACACCTAAATTACAAACAGTGCCTCGGTGCGATAGTTTAATCTTGAAATGCAATTCACTAAAAATTTTAGTAGAAGTAAATAAATAACCACCTTGGTCTTATTAGTCTCTCATGAGAAAGCAGGTATGCCTATGGACATGTGTGATATTAGGAAAGTAAGTTTTGAATGTATGTATATATGAAAAACATTTTAAATATTTGAATAAGTCAAGTTCCATAGAAATCCATCCAAGGAGGAAGAAAAAGAAAAGAAAATGTGAACTCACTGCATATTGTAATTATGTGCAAGTCCCATGATTAAAGCCAGGGTCCCCTTGAATAGTTCAAGATGAGATTTGATTAGTGATATTAAAAGCATGCTTTTGAGTTATGTATGTTTCTGATTTTGTTTCACATGCTTATATCATCACCCATTCTTCTAAAACTTTCTCCTTAGCTAGTGTCTGAATATATCTGTTATGGGTGAGAAAACATGGCCTTTCTGCACTAATGGGTCAACCCTAAGGGGATATGGCTGGAGTTGCTTCAGAGAAAGTGGGAGAAGGCGACCTGGTTTCCCTGGGATGGTCCTGTTTTAGCACCTAGTGTTCCATGTCCTGGGGTGTTCCTTGGTCTAGGCAAGTTGGCAGGGTTGGTCATTTTAAGATCTTCTGACCTTGAAACAGTTGCACCACTGGCCCTTCACGAATAAGAAATGAATCCTTTAGACTGAATGCTGTGTTTTGGGGAGTCTCATGTTAAAATGTGAACATACCAAGATAACACCTTCATATCAGGTTTCATCATTCATTGTTTACTGGGAGTGTGTTTATCAGTCAGGTGGGTCTCACTTCAGACAGTAGAGAGCTGGACCAACCTGAAAGAGCAATTTTTCATGATGGGGAAGGAAGGGAAAGAACAGTCATTTGTTAAGCACCTACTATGTGCTAAAGGGTCTGATGCACTTAAAAAATTTTTTTTAAATTGGAGTATAGTTGCTTTACAATGTTGTGTTAGTTTGAAATGTAAAGCAGAGTGAATCAGCTGTGTTGTGTGTGTTCAGTCATTAAATCATATCTGACTCTTTTGTGACCTGTGGACTGTAGCCTACCAGGCTCCTCTGTCCATGGGATTTTCTTGGCAAGAATATTGGAGTGGGTTGCCATTTCCTACTCCAGGGGATCTTCCTTACTCAGGGATCAAACTTGGGTCTCCCATATCCCCTCTTTTTTGTGTTTCTTTCCCATTTAGGTCATCACAGAGCATTGAGTAGAGCTCCCTATGCTACACAGTAGGTTCTCATTTTTATCTGTTTCATACATAGTATCAGTGCGCATTTGTCAATCCCAGTCTCCTAATTCCTTCCACCCCCACCCTTCCCCTTTGGTGTCCATATGCTTGCTCTCTACATCTGTTTCTCTATTTCTGTTTTGTAAATAAGATTGTCTATGTCAATTTCTTCAGGTTCCACATATATGCATTAATATACAATATTTGTTTTTCTCTTTCAGACTTACTGTGTATGACAGTCTCTAGGTCCATCCACATCTCAGCAAATGACCCAGTTTCCTAAGGCATTGGCCTTCTGGAGAAGGTGTGATATTGGGAGAGATGAGGAGGGAATCCTCTAAGAGAAGAAGAAAATCATTATTTACCTGAGTGGAGGAGACAGACCTGAGGTCACAGCTGGTTCTAACCTTGGGCTCTGCGCATTTCTTTCTTTTTTTTCCATTTTATTTATTTGTTGAGACTGTGCTGGGTCTTCCTTGATGTGTGGCCTTTTCTCTAGTTGTGGTGGATAGATTTCTCCCTGCGATTGCTTCTCTTAGAGCCTGGGCTCTATGGTGCATGGGCTCAGTAGCTGCAGCTTCCAGGTGCTAGAGCACAGGCTCAGTAATTGTGGTGCATGGGCTTAGTTGTTCCTAGGCATGTGGGATCTTCCTGGACCAGATACTCGAACCTGAGTATCTTGCATCTCCTGCGTTGGCTGGAGATTCTTTACCACTGAGCCACCAGGGAAACCTCTGCATCTTTCTGATGATGTAAGCATGACCAAGGGCTTCCCAGGTAGAAAGTGAAAGTGAAGTCGCTCGGTCATGTCCCATCTTAGAGCCTGGGCTCTATGGTGCATGGGCTCAGTAGCTGCAGCTTCCAGGTGCTAGAGCACAGGCTCAGTAATTGTGGTGCATGGGCTTAGTTGTTCCTAGGCATGTGGGATTTTCCTGGACCAGGGATAGAACCTGAGTATCTTGCATCTCCTGCGTTGGCTGGAGATTCTTTACCACTGAGCCACCAGGGAAACCTCTGCATCTTTCTGATGATGTAAGCATGACCAAGGGCTTCCCAGGTAGAAAGTGAAAGTGAAGCCGCTCGGTCGTGTCCCACTCTTTGTGACCCCATGGACTCTAGCCTACCAGGCTCCTCTGTCCATGGGATTTTCCAGGCAAGAATACTGGAGTGGGTTGCCATTTCCTTCTCCAGGAGACCTTCCCGACCCAAGGATTGAATCCAGGTCTCTTGTGTTGTAGGCAGATGCTTTACCGTCTGAGTCACCAGGACGTCCCAGGTAGTGCTGATGGTAAAAGAGTCCACCTGCCAGTACAGGAGACTCGGGTTCCATCTTTGGGTCGAGAAGATCCCCTGGAGGAAGAAATGGCAACCCACTCCAGTATTTTTGCTTGGGAAATCCCATGGACAGAGGAGCCTGATGGGCTGTAGTCCTTAGGGTCACAAAGACTGAAGCAACGTATGCGGGCATGACCAAACACCTTGATCTCCAACACTGTTTCCAAATTGATTAAACTGGAGTTTTCTACTTTTTTCACAGGGATTTTGTGGTTTGTAAAAATTAAGTGAAATAATACATGGACCATAGCTAGGCTAGTGCCTGGTACCAAAAAAGCAGTTTATAAATTGAAGTGGCTACTCCTGCTGTTTCACTGAATTGGACAAGGTCATGATCCATGTGATCAGTTTGGTTAGTTTCCTGTGATTGTGGTTTTCATTCTGTCACCCTTCTGATGGATGAGGATAAGAGGCTTCTAGAAGCTTCCTGATGGGAGGGACTGGCTATGGGGAGAACTGGGTCTTGCTCTGGTGAGCACAGCTACGCTCAGTAAATCTTTAATCCAATTTCCAATGAATATTCATTGGAAGGACCGATGCTGAAGCTTCAGCTTCAATACTTTGGCCACATGATGTGGAAAGCCAACTCATTGGAAAATACCCTAATGCTGGGAAAGACAGAAGGCAGGAGGAGAAGGGGACGACAGAGGACGAGATGGTTGGATGGCATCACCGATTCAATGGACATGAGTTTGAGCAAGCTCCAGGAGATGGTGAAGGACAGGGAAGCCTGGCATGCTGCAGTCCTTGGGGTTGCAAAGAGTTGGACACGATTGAGCGACTGAACAACAAAAACACTCCTACTGTGGCTGTCATATTTGTTCAGGGACATCTGACCTGGAAGCTATGGTCTCTGGGTCGGTGACATTCATTCCTGCTTGAGTCCATCATTACTTTGTGTCTTTGACATGCATTTGATGCTTTTGTTGCAAATCGCTGAGTATATAGTTGCCTAGGTGCATATGGACACGCAGATAGCAAAAAACAACTACAAGCAATTGACTTTGTTTATAAAGTCATAATCCTGGAAGCACTTAGATCCCATTCTGAGACCTGTTGTATTAGGGTTCTCTGAGGCATCAATTCAGTGCCTTCAGTTTTTATGAGATTTAAGTTGCATTTAAGGTGCTATATAAATGCAAAATAATAATAAAAAAGGAAAACAATTTTGGGCATTTTCAAATCTGTGCTATCAAACTGACTACACAAAATTCTTCATTTTCCTTCATATAGTTCTACCTGAGCATTATTTATGGTGGTAGCAAAAGAGTCAAGGCGAAATGAGAATTCATCTAGGTAAGACATCTCACTTATTCATAGGTGAAATGATGGCCTAAACTATAATCAAATTTCACTAGCAAATCCCAATGATAGAGTCATATAAAATTGCAGTTGTAATGAAATGTAACTTTATGTATACTCATGGGTTTAAAAGGAAAGAAAGAATACCATTTCCTCCTGTGGGTGTCAATTTAAAGTATAGTTTTCTATTTTTTCATATAGGCACCTACTAAAGATAGATACAATTGTGGTGATGCTGGATTTTTTGAATCCATTTTTATTCCCAATGTAAGTATTACATGTTAACACTTTAAAATTGATCTTTAAAGCCTTGCTATTAATGTACAGAACATAAGATCACAGATTGTCAAATTTATAAGGTATATAGCAAAGAGTGGTTAGTACAATTCCCTCATGTTACGAGTGATAAGTTAGCTTTGCGATTGCATACACAGATGTGTCGTATCTTGGTCTTTTAATTTCAATTCTCTTTCCATTTCATTACACTGGTTTTCTTAAGGAAAATCTCAGAAAATGTTATTTGAATAGGCTTCTAAGGTTGGGAGAGGGGAAATAGAGTATTTTCTAGAATGCCAAATAAAGTCCAATAGTTTTGATAATTTTTAAATGCTAGTAAAATAAAGATATAATTAATACTGTCAGAAAGAGCATAAGGGAACTTGGCAAGTAATTTTTCTAATAGGCCCAAATGGTGGCTTTCTGTTGAATCCTTGTGAAAATTCTAAGGAGATAATCTAGTGACCTCTGGGGATCTTACTCCCCACCACACTCCCTCTAGAAAATAAAGAAGTAAAAGTAATAGTTAACTAAGTGTGCTCAGTCATGTCTGACTCTTTGCAACCCCATGGCCTGTAGCCTACCAGGCTGCTCTGTCCATGGAATTTCTCAGGCAAGTATACTGGAGTGGGTAGCCATTCCCTTCTCCAGGAGATCTTCCTGACCCAGGGATTGAACTTGGGACTCCTGCATTGGCAGGCAGATTCTTTACTGTCTGAGCCACCAGGGAAGCCTAAGCCCCATTAATTTTTAATTTATCAACCCATTTATTTCAGAGTTTCTCAAAATGAGATCAGTAGACTACAGGTTTCAAAATCCATGTCGCACTTGTTAAAAATGCAGGTTTCTGGTCCAGTCTTCAAAAATGACCAAATCACAGTCTCTGAGGGGTGCTTGTGCTCAGTTGGCTAAGTCATGTCTGACTCTTTGTGACCTTGTGGACTGTAGCCTGCCAGTCCATGGGATTTCTCAAGCAAGAAGACTGGAGTGGGTTTCCGTTTCCTTCTCCAGGGGATCTTCCTGACCCAGGGATTGAACTTGAGTACTTCTGCATTGGCAGATGGGTTCTTTACCACTGAGCCACCTGGGGAGCCCCTCTGAGGGGTAAGGCCTAAGAATCAGCCCTTTGGTAACCTTCTCAGATAATTCTGAAGCACAGTCATGCTTAAGAACCATATTTAAGCATTATTTTTCAATGTTTAATTAGTGGTTTTATATTGTAGATGGGCTTTACTTTGGGTTAGTGGCATTTGAAGAGGTGGCTGTTCTAAATGTTCTTCACAGGTAACTTTTAGTAATATTGTCTTGTAAAATAAATATTTGATTGTCTGTGGCAGAATCTAGAAAACCTACAAAGAGTAATAAATTGTGCATATGTGTCTGTATTCAATCATGTCCCAACTCTTTGCAGCCCACACCTGTGACCCGCAGGCTCCTATGTCCATGGGATTTTCCAGGCAACAATACTGGAATGGGTAGCCGTTTCCTCCTCTAGGGTATCTTACCAATTCAGGGAGCAAATCTGTGTCTCCTGCATCTCTTGCAGTGGTAGGTGGGTTCTTTAGCATCGAGCCACCTGGGAATTGTGGGAGATTATAAATATCAGCACAGATTGTCCTTTTATGAAGAAGTGACATTTATTCCCACAGTGCTTAAGCCTGCCCTGTGGTTTACTGTGTCCAGTAGAAGGTAGACCCTAGGGCTTGAGAAGCCTAGATGCTTCCATTCTCATGCTGGGAATACTGCTGGAGAATGAAAATCCACATGGAGAGAGGCCTGTTGCCTCTGCCTTCCTAGCCATCTCCTTTGAGACCCACACCTGTGAGTGAGCCACCTTAGGACAGGTAAGCCCAGCACAAATGACCAAATCCCAGAACAGTGAGTTAAACAGTGAGTTTGGTTTTAAGCCACCATCTTTTAGTGTGTTTGGTTCTGCTAGGAGGAGCAAGGTCTTGAGCTGAGCGTGAACAGGAAGAGGACGTGTTTGAAATGTGAAGCCAAGAATGAAATGGAGAAGGACTGAGATAGGTTCTCTCTGAGTGTGCCTGGGGCATTCAGGTGGGCTGCTGGAGGTAGCTAGTAATTCACTTTAAACTTAAAGTCGTTTAAAGCAGCAGTGGTTCCCAACATTTTTGGCACCAGGGACTGGTTTCTTGGGAGACGTTTCCATTGACCTGTAGGGGAGATGGTTTCAGGATTATTCAAGCACATTACATTTACTGTGCACTTTATTTCTATTATTGTTACATCAGCACCACCTCAGATCATCAGGCATTAGATCTCAGAGGTTGGGATCGCAGGTTTAAAGGCAAGGTGGTCAGAACGGTGTGTGTGTGTGTGTGTGTGGTTTTTTTTTTTGCAGTGATGGTCTGACTGTGTAGATGTGGGCTGTGAGGAAGTGGGGAGTTGGCATCAACTATGGAGGATGGCATTTCAGCCCCTGAACAAGATAGGAAAGTGAAGTGAAGGTTTATGGAAGGGAGTTATTCCTGTGATAATGACCTGGCTTCAGAGGAAGCTGAGGGTATGGTGACTGTGAGAGACCTTGACAGGATGTGTGGATTGCTGGACATGGGCTGTAGGAAGTGGGGAGTTGGCATCAACTATGGAGGATGGCATTTCAGCCCCTGAACAAGATAGGAAAGTGAAGTGAAGGTTTATGGAAGGGAGTTATTCCTGTGATAATGACCTGGCTTCAGAGGAAGCTGAGGGTATGGTGACTGTGAGAGACCTTGACAGGATGTGTGGATTGCTGGACGCTTCCAGTGGACTCATAGAACTACTAGAGCAGAATTCTAGAGGTAATCATAGCATCCAGTTCATGGCAAATAGATGGGGAGACAGTGAAAAACTTTATTTTCTTGGGTTCCAAAATCACTGTGGACAGTGACTGCAGCCATGAAATTTGTACAAGACCTTGTTCCTTGGAAGAAAAGCTATGACAAACCCATGTGCTTAGTTGATCAGTTACGTTTGACTCTTTGTGACCCCGTGGACTGTAGCCCACCAGGCAGGCTCCTCTGTCCATGGCAATTCTCCCAGAAAGAATACTGAAGTGGTTTGCCATGCTCTCCTCCAGAAGATCTTCCCAACCCAGGGATCGACCCCGGGTCTACCACATTGCAGGCAGATTCTTTACTGTCTGAGCTACCAGGAAAGCCCAAGAATACTGGAGTGGATAGCCTATCCCTTCTCCAGGGGATCTTCTTGACCCAGGAATTGAACAGGGGTCTCCTGCATTGCAGGCGGATTCTTTACCAGCTGAGCTACCAGGGAAGGCCTAGGCCTAAGCAAAAAGCTATTCTAAACAAACCATGAAAAACCTAATCAGCATATTAAAAAACAGAGACATTACTTTGCTGACAAAGGTCTATATGGTCAAAGCTATGGTTGTTCCAGTAGTCGTGTATGGATGTGACAGCTGAACTGTAAAGAAAGCTGAGCACTGAAGAACTGATGCTTTTGAACTGTGGTGCTGGAGTAGACTCTTGAGAGTCCCTAAGGACTGCAAGGAGATCCAACCAGTCCATCCTAAAGTAAATCAGTACTGAATATTCATTGGAAGGACTGATGCTGAAGCTGAAGCTCTAATACTTTGGCCACCTGATGTGAAGAACTGACTCATTAGAAAAGACCTGGATGTTGGGAAAAATTGAAGGCAGGAGGAGAAGGGGACGGGAGGATGAGATGGTTGGATAGCATCATCAACTCAATGGACATGAGTTTGAGCAAGTTCCAGGAGATGGTGAAGGTCAGGGAAGCCTGGTGGGCTGTAGTCCGTGGGGCTGCAAAGAGTCAGACATGACTGAGCGACTGAACAACTAGATGTAATGAGCTGGAGAGAGAGGAGCTGGCTGCTAGAGGTTGCTGTCTTGAAATCATCAGGTTATTGACCTGAGATGTATCAATATGTTTTTAGAAACTGATGCAAGTAACATCACCATGGGAAGTTGTTAGAGCTTAAAACTGATCGAGGGTTCATTACACAGCTTATGACTGTCCTTATTATTCACATTTTGCTCCATTACATTTTGTTTTAACCTGCATATAAGCATAAAATTTTCAAAAATGATGCACGGTGAAATTTTGTGTGAAGAATATTTTGGTGCATTTTATGCAGCTACTTTCTCAGATTATCCTAGCGACATGTGTATTGGTGTCTCAGACAATGATCGTAGTTCAGAATATAGTTCTGATTCAGATGATTTAAAACTTAGTGATTGACTCTGATATGGAATGGAACATGAAGAGGGAACTCGTGGTGCTGGAGAATGAGTCTTGGCTTCTACATAAGAGTAGAGTGAAGACAACATTTCACAAAAATCAGAAGATGTTCCAGGTGTGTCAGGTGTGAATATTGAATGTAACAACCTGCAAAGTGATGGTGAAATAACAGAATGAATTTTTGTCCAGCCAGAGGAGAAATTGATGACCACAGGTGTTAAGTTTCTCCAAAAATCTCCTGGTTAAAATGATGGTGGGCTAGTTCCGTAAAGATCCAGGTGGGCCCAGGTGGGCCCAGGTGGAACAGACTCCCCAGATTGCCTTCTTGCTCTTAGGGTAGGGCGGAGGTGGGGTGGGGGTTGGGGGCAGGCGCAGAGCTGCCGCCATCTTCCTTCCCGCTCCAAAGGCCCGGCCTGGCGCTTTTGCTGACACATGTAGCCTATTTGCTGGTGGTCACCCCCAATGTGAGGCGGCCCTGGTCCTGGCTTTGCACCATCCTGGATCCTCCTACAGCTTCTCGAGTCCCTGGGCCAGCTCTGTGTCCCGAGATGCCCGCTTCCTCAAGATCCGAGGCGGCCAGAGACGGTCTCCGTTTCCAGTCTGTTCTCTCTTTGCTTTTCTCCATCTTATTCCCAACCGCCTGCCGCGAGACCTTCCAGTTCCAGAGTCAGATGGGAAGACCGCAGCCTCCTTGGAGGAGAGGACGGGAAGGAGCCGAAATGGCAGGGTGTTGCAGGAATGTTCTGTGTATGTTAAAATCGCGGCGAATTAGGACCAGCATACTGTTGGAGAGAATAGTACTGAGCCCTGAAGCCAAAATCCTCAAGAGCCCGCGGGACCTCAGAGAGAGACTCTGTGTCTGAGCACCAGGGAGGTGGTCTCAGGGGCACCTTCTGATGGCAGAAGCTCTCAAGGCAGGGGCGAGGGAGCTGGTGAGGCGGTGCCCAGTGTCCAGACCACACGAGTGAGCATGAGAGCTAAACCTGGTGGACCCAGGGGCACACGGTGTAAGGAAGCGCGAGCGTGTTGCTAAATCCCGCGGCTCTTCTGGCGTGAAGTCCCTTTCCTCTTTCAGCAGGCCCAGCACGTGCCTGCCACATTAACTGTGACTTGGCCTTAATTATTGATCTGGTGGTAGGAGGGGAGTTTGGTGTCAACCCCCAGGGTAGAGTGCATCTAGTGGAGGAGGCAGGTGGATGAGGATGCGTGTTAGGTGCAGAGACCAGCTGCGTCCCGAGACAGGTGGATGCTGACTTCTTGCTTTGAGGGGGAATATCTCCAGCAGCAGTCCCCAACCTTTTGGCACCGGGGACCAGTTCCATGGAAGAGAATTTTTCCACAGACCAGGCTGTGAAGGGAGGAGATGGTCTGGGGATGAGTCTAGTGCATTATATTTACTATGCACTTTATTACTATTGCATCAGCTGCAGCTCAGGTCATTAGGCATTAGATCCCGGAGGTTGGGGACCCCTGATCTACAGGGCTCTGCCAGCCTCTGAGCCCCCGGTAAAACTGGTCAAGCCCTCTGTACTATTCCATGTTTCCTAATTCCTTATGCATCCTACGCCCATAGGAAAGCTTCTTGAAGTCTATTTCTTAGGGAAACTGACCAATTATCCCTTCTGTTTTGAAATTCTCTTTTCTCTTTGCTTCCAGGGCACCGTATTCTCTTAGGTTTTTTCCCTGCCACACTAGCTCCTCTTCCTCAGAGTTTTCTGGTTTCTCCTTACCTCCTTGGCTTGTAAGGGTGAGATCTTTTTCCTCCACTCACTTTGAGGTGAGCTGATCCTGACTATGGCTTTAAATAGAATATGTAAATATTTTGGCTTGAAAGACCTTGGACTGCTTTGTAAAGGCTATGAGCCCACTTTGGAGGGTAACTATCATGAATTTAAAATAAGACCGATGGGCAAAGTGATGTGTTTTTTTTTCTTTTCCCTAGCCATGTTCATTGTCTAATCATAAACAGACATTCACTCATTTATTTATTTATTTATTTATATTTATTTTACATTAAAAAAAAATTAATACTTTACTCTGTTCCACAGTACTGCATTGGTTTTGCCATACATCGACATGAATGAGCCACAGGTGCACACGATCTCCCCATGCCGAAGCCCCCTCCCACCTCCCTTCCCCCCCATCTCCCTGGATCATCCCTTATACCAGCCCCAAGCATCCTGTATCCTGTATTGAACATAGACTGGCGCTTCATTTCTTATATGATTGTATACATGTTTCATTGCCATTCTCCCAGATCATCCCACCCTCTCCCTCTCCCTCAGAAGCCAAAAGTCCGTTCTATACCTCTCTGTCTCTTATATTGTCTCACTTACAGGGTCATCATTACCATCTTTCTAAATTCCATATATATGTGTCAGTATACTGTATTGGTGTTTTTCTTTCTGGCTTACTTCACTCTGTATATTCGGCTCCAGTTTCATCCATCTCATTAGAACTGTGTCAAACTTATTCTTTTTAAGGGCTGAGTAATACTCCATTGTGTATATGTACCACTGCTTTCTTATCCATTCATCTGCTGATGGACATCTAGTATACTGTATTGGTGTTTTTCTTTCTGGCTTACTTCACTCTGTATAATCGGCTCCAGTTTCATCCATCTCATTAGAACTGCGTCAAACTTATTCTTTTTGAGGGCTGAGTAATACTCCATTGTGTATATGTACCAAAGCTTTCTTATCCATTCATCTGCTGATGGACATCTGGGTTGTTTCCATGTCCTGGTGATTATAAACAATGCTGCAATGAACACTGGGGTACATGTGTCTCTTTCATTTCGGGTTTCCTCGGTGTGTATGCCCAGCAGTGGGATTGCTGGGTCATAAGGCAGCTCTATTTGCAATTCTTTAAGGAATCTCCACACTGTTTTCCGTAATGGCTGTACTAGTTTGCATTCCCACCAACAGTGTAAGAGGGTTCCCTTTTCTCCACATCCTCTCCAGCATTTATTGCTTGTAGATTTTTGGATCGCAGCCATTCTGACTGGTGTGAAGTGGTACCTCATTGTGGTCTTGATTTGCATTTCTCTGATAATGAGTGATGTGGAGCATCTTTTCATGTGTTTGTTAGCCATCCGTATGTCTTCTTTGGAGAAATGCCTGTTTAGATCTTTGGCCCATTTTTTGTCAATAAATTTTTGTTTAGTTTCTTTGTGTCAGGCGTTTTTCTAAGAGGGAATGGCTGAGACCAAAGTAGACCCAGATCCCAAACCCATGGGCTTGTGGGGTTTATATCTTGGTAGATGTGGTAGATTTCTCAGAAGTCTTCATTGACCAGTGGGTAAGATACTGAAATTCTTTGAACCTTAGTCTTGTAAAGTTTATTGGAGAGGTTAATACCTCTTTCAGGCATGCTGTGACAATAAAGTGAGGTTATGTACAAAGCGGGTGGGATCTTGTGTTAGGCTTAGGAAAAATTTTTGTTTAGTTTCTTTGTGTCAGGCGTTTTTCTAAGAGGGAATGGCTGAGACCAAAGTAGACCCAGATCCCAAACCCATGGGCTTGTGGGGTTTATATCTTGGTAGATGTGGTAGATTTCTCAGAAGTCTTCATTGACCAGTGGGTAAGATACTGAAATTCTTTGAACCTTAGTCTTGTAAAGTTTATTGGAGAGGTTAATACCTCTTTCAGGCATGCTGTGACAATAAAGTGAGGTTATGTACAAAGCGGGTGGGATCTTGTGTTAGGCTTAGGAGTTCAAGTGGAAGTTGTTTGTTTTTTTAGAGAGATCTTGGGTTTTTTTTTTTTTTTTTTGGTTATAGCTTCAGAAACATGTGGCTGCCTCTTTCAGTTCTCAGGTTGAGATTTCCAGTGTCCTTTGACCCATGATGTTTATTTTGCAACATGAATAAAAGAGATGAGTTTAATGAGCCTGTACTTTGTACTAGGCACACAGTAACCTGGACAAATGCAATTTTTCCTACTCCCTCTCTTGCCATGTAGAATGACTAGCAAAGATTCCTCAGAGCATGCTGAAAGAACACGCTTCTCAACATGCCATGGTGCCTTTCCCTGTTACTGTCCTTGAATAGCTAGTTGTGTGGAGGTCTCTTCCTGAACTCACCAGAATTTTCAGTCTGCATCTCAAATCCCCAACTTAGCCCTGATCTTACTCTCCTTCTATCCTGAACTGAGATGCTGAAAATGAGTATCTGTTTTCTCTTTTGATACAAACAGTTTTTTCAAAACAACATACCAATAGATAGTATCACTATGGTTTCAGATGTCTGGTGGTAACTTAAAAACTAGTATTTTTTAGCTCCCTGTTTTTGGATTAATCGTGTCTTTCATCAGGGCTTCCCTGGTGGCTCAGTGGTAAAGAATCTGCCTGCCCACGCAGGAGAAGTGGGTTCGACCCCTGGGTTGGGAAGATCCCCTGGAGAAGGAAATGACAACCCACTCCAGTATTCTTGCCCAATCTCATAGACAGAGGAGCCTGGCACAGTCACTGGAGTTGCGAAGAGTTGGACACAACTGAGATTAAGCAGCAGCAGCTTATGTCATTGTTCCTTCTACCTCCTCCTCTTCCTCCTGGGGATTAATTCTCTATTAATTCTTTCCTGGGGTTCTCTTTTTCAGTGAGCTCAGTCCTTCCCCTTGTTCTCTGGTTCTTGTCCTTTATCCACCTTCCCTTATGTTGTTCCTTTCTTGTGCTACGCTTTGATTTTTGTATACCAAATTTTTGTTTTCCAGCCAACAATTGTCTTTGAGTCTTTTAGAGTTTGCAGCTCATTCTTGCTCATGTTTCTTACCTTCTCCCAGTCCTCCTCCCCTCTTTTTTTTTTCTTTCTTTTGTCTTCCCTCCCTGCTCTGCCCTTCTGGTTCTCTTTCAATTACTGCTTTTAATTAGGACTGCTGTGTTGCGGAATGATAGAGAAGTATAATGAGATATGGATGAGAAGGAGCCTTGGGTTTTTAGGCTTCAAAGCTTTATTTTTTTATCTTTGTCCTTTGGATCTGAAGATTCTGTTTCTACTTCTATTTCCCGTGAGTGTGACTTTGAGATTCCCCCTTTGCTCTGTGGAGGATCTTATCAAAGGTCCCCAAAGACTTTTTCATTGCCAGCGGTAAAGGTCATTTCTCCTGAAAATCATTCAGTAGTTCTCCTAGAATCCTCTTAGTCCATGTATGCTACCTCTTTTTACCTTGTTTCTTTCTGCCCTGACCTGAACTGTAACCTGAATATTGACAGCATTCTTGGGGATAGGTCAGGATTTCCATATTTATTAACCATCCTGTGTGAGGACTGTGATTTCCTTTTGGTTTGAATATAATTGCTTCTATGTGTTTATCTTGAGGCTTTGTGTTTATTAATGAGCCTACATAACGCACATGGCTGAAGTCTCTCTCTAGGACAGTTTACTGCTTTTGGGAGTATTTAATTTTGAATGTGTAATGTTACTCACAGCAAAATACGCGGCAGTGTCAGCCTCCGGAAGAGAGTGTGTTTGGGACCAGGGTTTGAGCAGAGAAGTATCAAAATGAATTTGTTCTCTCTTGCTTTCTTTTTCTTTCCTGTCTGATATGGGGTTCTGCTCTTGTCTTCCAGGAGGCAAGGAAAGAGAAAACAAGAAAAAGAAAAATAAGGGTGGGGAGGGGAGTGGGATGGAAAGATGGAAGGGCAGGCAGCTATAGGAAGTGAGCTGCTCAGACGAAGGTGATGAACAGAAAGATTACCAGCACATGTTCTACATTTTTCCTTCTCAGTGCGCCACCTCCATCCCTTTGGACTTTCTTACTCTTTGTTCTAGTGCTGGCTCAGTTCAGTTCAATCGCTCAGTCACATCCGACTTTTTGTGACACCGTGGACCGCAGCACTCCAGGCCTCCTGTCCATCACCAGCTCCTGGAGCTTGCTCAGACTCATGTCTGTTGAGTCGGAGACGCCATTCAACCATCTCATCCTCTGTCATCCCCTTCTGCTCCTGCCTTCAGTCTTTTCCAGCATCAGGGTCTTTTCCAGTGAGTCAGGTCTTCGAATCAGGTGGCCAAAGTATTGGGAGTTTCAGCTTCAGCATCAGTCCTTCCAATGAATATTCATGACTTATTTCCTTTAGATTGACTTGTTTGGTCTCCTTGCAGTCCAAGGGACTCTCAAGAGTCTACTCCAATACCGCAGTTCAAAAGCATCAATTATTTGGCACTCAGCTTTCTTTATAGTCCAACTCTCACATCCATACATGACCACTGGAAAAACCATAGCCTTGACTAGATGGACCTTTGTTGACAAGGTAATGTCTCTGCTTTTGAACTGCTATCTAGGTTTGTCACAACTTTTTTTTCTAAGGAACAAGTGTTTTTTGATTTCATGGCTGCAATCACCATCTGAAGTGATTTTGGAGCCCAGGGAAATAAAATCTGTCACTGTTTCCATTGTTTCCCCATCTATTTGCCCTGAAGTGATGAGATGGATGCTGTGATCTTAATTTTTCGAATGTTGAATTTTAAGCCAGCTTTTTCACTCTCCTTTTTTATTTTCATCAAGAGGCTCTTTAGTTTTTTCCTTTCTGCCATAAGAGTAGTATCATCTACATATCTGAGGTTATTGATATTTCTCCTGGCAATCTTGATTCTAGCTTGTGCTTCATCGTACCTGGCATTTCTCATGATGTCCTCTGCCTAAAGTAGTAAGCAGGGTGACAATATACATCCTTGACGTACTCCTTTTCCTATTTGGAACCAGTCTGTTGTTGCATGTCCAGTTCTAACTGTTGCTTCTTGACCTGCATACAGATTTCCCAGGAGGCAGGTCAGGACTTCTAAGGGCTTGCTGTTTTACAAAGAACTGCTGTTGTCATGGAACAAGCATGAATTGGTCTCTCCCTTTTAAGTGAGATTAGTGACTAAAATTTAGAGTTTTATTTACTAGCTATGAGGTGAAAAGTAGACTAAACTCTCTGATTGCCTAATCATTTGCTCAATTAGATATTTGGAAACAGTTGGGATTCCTTTAAGGTGATTGTATACCTTCCTTAGAGCTTCTCTTGTTGCACAGTCAGTAAAGAGTCTGCCTGCAACGCAGGAGACCAAAGTTCTGTCCCTCGGTTGGGAAGATCCACTAGAGAAGGAAATGGCAACCCACTCCAGTATTCTTGCCTGGAGAATCCCATGGACAGAGGAGCCTGGCAGGCTATAGTCCATGGGGTCACAAGAGTCAGACACGGCTTAGTTACTAAAGCACCACGAGCACATACCTTCCTTATAAAAGTCAGATGAGACTTACATCATAGAAATACCTGGAAGGGAACATTTACAGTACAGAAGTGAAATGGATGTGTATACAGATACTTTTTTTTTCCTCAGCAAAGTGTAAATTTATGAGAGCTGTTGAGAGTCTGTTGATTCTTAGTAAGCAGAATTGAGCTGCAGAATTTAAATGCAGAGACTCTTGACTATCCTAAACAGGATAAGCCAACATGTAACCAAAGCAATCAAACAGGGACCATCTTAAAACATCTTGAGCTTGGATTGGGACAGGGTTTGCCACAGAGTTTTCAGACCAGGAAAGGCCAGATAGTGACTATTTATGGCTTTTCAGACCACATGGTCTCTGTTGTAACTTACATAAAATGAGCATTAGTGCAGTTATTGGAACATAGTTTCAGATTTTATCATTAGTATTCTGGTGGCAATGAATAAAGATAAAGGCAAAGTACTTGGTTTAAAAACTTTAAAAGCTCCCTTAAGGCATTTCTTGACACATCAACTTCTTAAGTGTGTTGGTGCTGCTGCTAAGTCGCTTCAATCGTGTCTGACTCTCTGTGACCCCACAGATGGCCCCTTCCCTGGGATTCTCCAGGCAAGAACTCTGGAGTGGGTTGCCATTTCTTTCTCCAATGCATGAAAGTGAAAAGTGAAAGTGAAGTCACTCAGTCGTGTCTGATCCTCAGCGACCCCATGGACTGCAGTTTTCCAGGCTCCTCTGTCCATGGGATTTTCTAGGCAAGAGTACTGGAGTGGGGTGGCATTGCCTTCTCTGTCTTAAGTGTGTTGAAGCCATCAAAATGAATCAGTTGCTCTTCTCAAATTTAGGATTTCCCTGGAAAGGCCATATGGAATAGAATGTGCTTCAAACAGCTTTGAATAAATGATTCCTCTTTCTCTTACCTCTCAGAATGCTTCTCCATCATGCTATGTAACATTACTATCCAAGGTCAAATCAGGAGGACTTGTAGTGTTCCATTTTTATACAGAGCAATACCAGATAGTGGGATTGATCGTGGTTTTTCGTGGTGTGCAAGATATTTGCTGGTGATGTTGAGACAGTAGACTTCATTGTTGAGCCCTCAATTGTTTTCCCAAAATTTTGGGAAGTAACTTCATGTGATTCACAGGTCATGACCCTTAGAATTCTAATCAAACTGGTTTAAATGCCTCGTGTAGTCATTAGTCGGAAACTAGAATAGATAATCAGGGGAAAACAAGATTTTTAATAATCCAATTACGTTTGCTACCTACTCAGCTTACTGGTGCAGAACAGTGCACAGGACTCTTAATAAGTGGCACTGTTTGGTCAGAGGAAGAAAACACAAGCTCAAAGGAAATTTTCCTAGGACATATCCAAAAGGTATTATTCTTTGATTTTGTGTGTTCATTTTGACTGTGCTGGGTCTTCGCAGCTGTGCAGGCTTTTCTCGAGTTGTAGTGTGTGCTCTTCTCCTTGCAGTGGCCTCTCTTGATACAGAGCACAGGCTCTAGAGCAGCGGGCCAGTTGTTGTGGTTCTCTGGCTCTGGAGCACAGGCTGAGTAGCTGTGGTGCACTGTCTCAGCGACTCTGCCGCTTCTGGGACTTTCCCAGATCAGGGATTGAACCCGTGTCTCCTGCACTGGCAGGCAGACTCTTTACCACTGAGTCACAGAGAAGCCCAAGGCATTGTTCTTAAAGATCATGTGTCTACCTCTCTGTGTACATTTCTATTATGCTATGGAATATTTTCCTGGAAATTTTAAATAGGTAGCTGAGTGCCAAAGAATTGATGCTTTTGAACTGTGGTGTTGGAGAAGACTCTTGAGAGTCCGTTGGACCGCAAGGAGATCCAACCAGTCCATTCTGAAGGAGATCAACCCTGGGATTTCTTTGGAAGCAATGATGCTAAAGCTGAAACTCCGGTACTTTGACCACCTCATGCGAAGAGTTGATTCATTGGAAAAGAGTCTGATGCTGGGAGGGATTGGGGGCAGGAGGAGAAGGGGACGACAGAGGATGAGATGGCTGGATGACATCACTGACTCGATGAACGTGAGTCTGAGTGAACTCCAGGAGTTGGTGATGGACAGGGAGGCCTGGAGTGCTGTGATTCATGCGGTCACAAAGAGTTGGACACGACTGAGGGACTGAGGTGAACTGAACTGAAAGCTTAATATGAAGGGGCTTCCATTTTTTTTTTCCTGTGCTGTTGATGCTTTCGTGCTTTTTTGGTAGAAAACCCACCACTTCATTGTGAATCTTCAGAAGCATCAAACATAGGTACAGTACAAGCACCTTCTACCACCTATCTCCGTGTTAAGCTGCCTGCTGCCTCCTCTTCCATTCTGGACTGAGGCCTGGGGCTGGTCAGTGCTGGATAGACATTCTGTTCTACTGATTGTCCCCCAGTTCTTATGCACTGGCTGTGCTTCCTTTTCATGGATGTAAATGAAGGGACAGTCAGTGCTGACCTAAGGGAAGGTATAAAATACTTGGGGCTTCCCTCGTGGCTCAGTGGTAAAGAACCTGCCTGCAGTGTAGGATATGCAGGAGACGTGGGTTCGATCCCGGGATGGGGAAAGTCCCCTGAAGGATGGCATGGCAACCCACCTCAGTATTGTTACTTGAAGAACCCCATGGACAGAGGATCCTGATGAGCTACTGTCTATAGAGTCGCAAAGAGTTGGAACGACTGAAGTGACTGAGCATACCTGCATGCATGATGTACTTGGGGTAGTTTCAACTTTTCTTGTAGTTCCTTCTTCCTTCCACTGGTCCACGACTGCTTTTTTAATTTTTAATTTTCCCTCCGTGGAGGACTGACTCTCACATGGTAGGATTTCAGGCTGTTGTATAGGAGTCAGTTCTGGGAGGGTGGCCTTTCTCAGGCTGAAAATCAAAGTGGTCATTTTGAGTCCATGTTAATGTTCAGTTTAGTTGCCCAGTCGTGTTCTACTCTTTGCGACCCCATGGACTGCAGCACACCAGGCTTCCCTGTCCCATCACCAACTCCTGGAGCTTACTCAAACTCATGTCCATCAAGTTGGTGATGCCATTCATCCATCTCATCCTCTGTTGTCCCAGTCTCCTCCCACCTTCAGTCTTTCCCAGCATCAGGGTCTTTTCCAGTGAGTCAGTTCTTTGCATCAGGTGGCCAAAGTATTGAAGTTTCAGCTTCAGCATCAATTCTTCCAATGAATATTCTGGATTGATTTCCTTTAGGATTGACTTGTTTAATCTCCTTGCAGTCCAAGGGACTCTCAAGAGTCTTCTCCAACACTACAGTTCAGAAGCACAGTTCTTTGGTGGTCAGCTTTCTTTATGGTCCAACTCTCACATCCATACATGACTACTAGAAAAACCATAGCTTTGACTAGATGGACCTTTGCTGGCAGGGTAATGTCTCTGCTTTTTAATATGCTGTCTAGGTTTGTCATAACTTTTCTTCCAAGGAGCAAGTGTCTTTTAATTTCATGTCTGCAGTCACCAGCTGCAGTGATTTTGGAGCCCCAAAATAAAAAGGACTGGAATGGGACTGGAATGGGTGAATTTAACTCAGATGACCATTATATCTACTACTGTGGGCAAGAATCCCTTTGAAGAATGGGGTAGCCCTCATAGTCAACAAAAGAGTCTGAACTTCAGAACTTGGATGCAGTCTCAAAAACGACAGAATGATCTCTATTCATTTCCAAGGCAAATCATTCAGTATCATGGTGATCCAAGTCTATGCCCCAACCAGTAATGCTGAAGAAGCTGAAGTTGAATGGTTCTGTGAAGACCTACAAGACCTTCTAGAACTAAAAAAGAAGTCCTTATCATTATAGGGGACTGGAATGCAAAAGTAGGAAGTCGAGAGATACGTGGAGTAACAGGCAAATTTTGTCCTGGAGTACAAATTTGGCCTTGGCAAATAATAGTTTTGCCAAAAGAATGCACTGGTCATAGCAAACATCCTCTTCCAGCAACACAAGAGAACATCACCAGATGTCCATACCAAAATCAGATTGATTATATTCTTTGCAGCCAAAGATGGAGAAGTCATCTTCTCCACTTAGCAAAAATACGACCGAGAGCTGACTATGGCTCAGATCATGAACTCCTTATTGCAAAATTCAGACTTAAATTGAAGAAAGTAGGGAAAACCACTAGACCGTTCAGGTAAGATCAAAATCAGATCTCTTACTTTTATACAGTGGAAGTGACAGACATATTCAGAGCGTTAGATCTGATCGACTAGTGCCTGAAGAACTATGGATGGAGGTTTGTGACACTGTACAGGAGGCAATGATCAAGACTATCCCCAAGAGAAAGCAATGCAAAAAGGCAAAATGGTTTTCTGAGGAGGCCTTACAAATAGCTGAGAAAGAAGAGAATCTAAAGGCAAAGGAGAAAAGGAAAGATATACCTATTTGAATGCAGCGTTCCATGTTAGTGTTGCTTATCAACATATGAGGCTGGGGTGTGAGTGTGAAAAGTACAACCTGTACAAGGAGGAGGGCATGTAGATTCACAGGCTTTCTGATTTATTTGTGAAACAATTGTCTGGATTTTGAGAAAAAAGAATTTGTGATATATTTTATTGTGATTTGTGTTATTGTTTGTGTGCATGCGTGCTCAGTCGCT